>LN891148.1:73634-84965 GCA_900010015.1 Tuber aestivum
TTTCAGTTTGATGGGTCAATACCGTAGCCATACCCCAGAGACCATAGATTATATGGAACAATATCTTGCACGTTTTCATTCGACGAAGGATATCTTCTTGGAGTTTCGGATATGTAAACGGACACGAGAAAAGCTCAACCACCAACGAAGAGAGCAGCGACGTCTACGGGGGCGGGTGGATCAATCTCTCACCAAATCCAAGCAGCGTCGGATGCTGGAGGAACATCGTGGTGAGGACGACGACTTACGCCTAGAACTGATCCATGCGGAATCTCATTTTAACTTTATTAAGATGCATCTGCTCGGCCATTTTCCGGATCACATATATCAGTTCGGCAACATTCAAATGTATTCAACGGAGTTTGGCGAGCTCGCACATAAGGAACAAATCAAAGACAGCTGGCGGCGTTCGAACAAAAACAACGCCGCGTGCCAGATCCTACAGAGCTACAGTCGACAGCATGGGATACACATGAGACTCTTGAACCTGGACGCGCTTCGACATCGAGGCGCAGATCTACCTTCGGAGGCCGTTGACATGTTGAAGGCAGAAGATACCGCATCTGGGTCTGTCACATGCCGCAGGATCCTAAAGGGACGACGACGTGACGTTTCAAACATCGTGGATTTGGGCAAGGCGGTCGGAATTTCGACCGCCAGCATTTGTGACGAATTGATCCGGTATAGCCGTCGCAGCCTGCCAATGGAGCGCTCGCTTCCCGAAGATCCTGCAATACTTCGACTACTTCCGACTGAACTGATGACGCAACTTGAAATCCCCATTCCCGCGTTCCAGGAAACCGAAGTTTATGATGTCCACCGGGCGCGGTGTACGGGTTCTCGGCTCTTCCGCAAGCAACAGAGTCGCAATGATTTGGTTTGGGTGCAGGCAGGAGGGGAGCACATGTATGGTGCCCTCAGAGGACGTCTTCCCGCTAGACTCAGGGCGCTGTTCAAGATTTGGGACTACAGGCACCAGGATAGGGTCTACAGACTCGCAATGGTAGAAATGACAAGTGTGGTTAATTCCGGGCGGCCATCCGATGCCCCTGGTCTCGTCACGGTAGAGCAGAGGACAGAGGCACAACAGTTTCCAATAGTGGACATTGGGACCATTCTGGGCCAGGCGCACCTGGTCCCAGCCGGTGACCGGCGATGGCGGGTGAATAGTAGAATCAATTTGAGGACGTTCAATGAGATCTATTGAGATCGCATCCGAGGGAACGAATGGAGGCCCTGTGGTGTATCCTGCGTCGCAAGGCAGGATACACCACAGGGCCAGCAGGGAGCGTCGAAATCCCTACCATTGCGTAGTAACTCAAACTGTTGGTAGAAATAATTGCGTAATAGTAGAGTAAAAATTAATGATACAAGATTCAAGTTGAATGAGATTGTGTTCAGAACCAGAGAACGGGTACTAGTAAACCAAGAACAGGGTGTGATGATGTGCGACGTGGGCCTTGGTCGGAGCTGGCATCAGCTTGGAGACAGGAGAAGATGTGGACATCGCGATGGGAGCTCGGGCGTCAAAACTTTCATTTCGGCATCAGAAAGGTGACGCCGTAGACTCGGACGTGCTGACCGGGGGTAAACATGGAGGAAACGAGAACCGAGAGATGGCCGTCAGAGATGAAGAATGCCGGGCCCGGGAATCAAATTGGTAGTTAACGGATTGCGGTAACGGCGGCTGGAAACTAGCAATCAGGAAAGGAGCGAGAACAGAGCATCAGAATGCGGAGAAAGCTTGATCTCGCAGTTGACCTCGGGTCGCGGCGTCAGGACGACGACAAGATTGGATCAGAAACAGGACGCGGTCCGGACGTATGGGCGGACGGCGCCTGCTTGGAGACGGAGGGAATCGACAGGGTAAAAGGGGGACGCAGATGACGCAGGGGGGCGTTGCGCCGGAGTAGTGGACCCACGGGACGCAGGGGACGCAGGGGACGCAGGGGACGCAGGGGACGCAGGGGACGCAGGGGACGCAGGGGACGCAGGGGACGCAGGGGACGCAGCGGACGAGCGCGCTGCGTCGGGATGTGAGACGCGCGGATCTGACGGAGAATGAATTTTTGCTGATGAGGGGTCCAATCAAATTTGACATCCTTCCTAGTAAGGTCCATCAAAGGCTTCGCTATCTTGCTGAAACCCTCTATAAACCTTCTATAGAAGTTGGCGAAGCCCAGAAAACTTTGAACTCCGACGACGTTAGTCGGCTTCTTCCATTCTAAGATGGAATCCACCTTTTTAGTGGTCATAGATATCCCCTTTTCGGATATCCTATAACCTAGAAATTCTATCTCACGTCTGTGGAAGAACGACTTCTTTATGTTTGCACATAGTCGGTGTTCTCTAAGTCTTTCCATTACGCGCCTAACCAACGAGACATGTTCTTCAATGGTCTCTGAATAGATCAGGATATCGTCCATATAGGCTACGACTCCTTCTCCCAGCATATCTCTAAATATGTCATTTATCATGCGCTGGAAGGTGGCGGGTGCGTTACATAACCCAAAGGGCATCACCTTAAATTGATGTAATCCCAATTCGCTACGGAAAGGCGTAAGTTCTTCATGCGAGTGTTTATCTCCGGTAGCCTTCTTGGCCATCCGGATCCCCCAATAGCCATTCTTGAGATCCATCAAGGTATACACTGTGGCTTTGGAGAGCCTTCCTCGCAGTTCATTCATTAACGGGAGAGGATATCTGTTCTTCACCGTTATTTTGTTGAGCGCTCGGTAATCTATTGCCAGTCTCAGTGTGCCATCAGGTTTTGGCACGAACAGTATGGGAGCGGAGGAAGAGGAAGTAGATCTTTCTATCTTCCCTGTTCGTAACATCTGGGTTATGAACTCCTTAAGCGCTTTCCGCTCCTTTTCTGATATTGGATAGATGGGCCCCCAAGGTGGGGTGCTTCCCGGGATCAATTCGATCCTGTGATCATACTTCGTATGTTCTGGCAACGCATCTATCCTTTCTTGGCTAAAGATGTCACCGAAGTCCCTGTACTCGGGCGGGAGTTGGATCGTAACATCTGCTCCTCTCTCATCGGCAAACTCTACAGTTCCTAGAAAATATACATTTTCTGGATCTTCTGTCAGTAGCTCCTCATCCGACATGTAGACTAACCCCCTCTGCTCCGTAAGACAATTTGCCCTACAGAAATCTGAGCACCAGGTCAGGGATCCTACTTTCCAATCTATGTCAGGGTTATGATCTCTCAGCCACGACATTGGGAGATAGCCATTGACTCTTCTGTCGGCAATATCAGCTACCTCAAAGCGCATACCATTTACATGATCGCCGATCTTCAAGTCTAATGACTTGGTATAATGAAGACCTGATCCTGGTATATTGTTTCCGCTTGCATCATTAATCGGAGTATGGATCCTTTTCTTCACACAAGGAGTTTGGGTACTCTTGACCCATTGACTACTTAGTACGGGGCCCGTCGCTCCGCTATCTAGTAGCAATAGTGCTTCGGCACTTACTTGCCTACACCCTATGCGCCAATCCAGTTTCACCCTTAAGTGAATTGATCTGCTATGTCGGGGTGGGCTCGAGTGCCTCGCCTTCTTTCGCTGTCTTATCGTACTCATTCTTGCTAGTCTCTTGCCTTTCGACACAAGAGCGGCCACAACGGGTCGGTAAACGTTTTCAAGAATTGTTTAATCAATAAAGGGATTAGAGTGCTGTTTACTATCACGCCAGCATGATTTCGGGTATTAAACCCTCCTCAGGTAAACTTGAAAGATAACCTTTATTCAAGACTAATGACTCGAACCAATTCCAACCGTACAAGACAACTAACTCACATAAGACAAGAAAATACATTTGCTCTCCGGAGACGTCCAGTCAACCGGTGCCAAACAGGGCATCTTTGTACCCCATCCGAATGTCGCGCGGTTCCCATTTTCCGAAGCGACCCCTCGGAGCAGAATGCTTATCCAAAGAAAAACCTGAAAGTAATTCCCCCAGAATGTCCAATATGAAAAAACATAAGAAATAACAAAACCCAAGAACTAAAAGAAAAGACCAAACAACGCGTGCGACCGTAACATCTACCTGAGCAGGTAGTCTCTCAATACTCCCCTATTAGGAACTGTGTCAGGACTTAAGAGCTAGTCAACGCAAATTGATTCTTACCTTAATTCGTTCCACTTGAGTGGCTATCCTTCCTTCAAGATCCTCATGGATCTAGATAGGTCAGCTTATATTATCTCCTTCTTAGGATTAGGTTGTTACCTTCACCGAGGTCCGTATCAACCTCCATAATAGTAGGAGAGGGTTTGCGGGCTTCCAAAAGCTTGCGACCCAAGGGCGGCAGACGAGATGCTTCAATCCGCTTTAGTCGTTTATTGCCCTTTGTCGAAGATTCTGCCTTTGGTCGTGATCGTTTCACTCCCGCAGTATTCTTCACGGCATAAACCACTGGGGATGTCATCGAACACTGTCTCCAGAAGTATCCTTCCTTCCCACACTTGGTGCATTGCTTATTGTTGCGTCGCTTTTCAGTCAGGGTCTGTGGGATGCCTTGATGAGCAATCGCATACTCAGACGTCGCAGCCTGCTTCCCGACGCCAACATTAGCGGTCTTCCGCGGTTTGTTGTCCTTCCAACCCGAACCTTTTTCCCTCTTCTTAAACCTGCCAGTAGGTTTAGAAGTTTCCTTTTCTCTCTTCTCTCGTGGTCTTGGTGGTTTGTCGTCAATGAGATGTCCGAAACGCTTGTCATCCTCTAAGTTATGACCGACTTGTCGGAGTAGATCCAAGTAGTTGTTGAGGCTATCGGGGTGAGGGGTTTTTAATGCCCACGCGGCCCGAAGCTTTGGCGTTATCCCAGCCCTAACCTTACCCTTAACCTGTTGATGGTCTGTGTAATTCAGCTTGTACATCAGATCAATAATCCTGTCCAGGTAAGGAGCACTTTGGTTGGGTTTCATCACCAAGTCATTCCACTCGAGGAGATTCATGTCCCGATTCACATTATCACCTCCGTGACTCTGCTCTAACCGTTCACGGAAACCCTTCCATGTCCGGAGCTGCCCGTTCTTGTTGAATGGCATTCCCGCTCTTTTCGCAGCTTCCCGGTTGATGTGAGAATGTATCCCTAGGTACCAATTGCAGGCTTCGTTCTCGAGAAGAGGTATGACCAAGTTGATCTTATCCATGTCCGTCAGACGGCAATCGGAAAAGTATTCGAACTTGACTTCGACCAGAGTCAGAAAACTAGCCAGGTCCGCAATCACTCCCTTAAATGTGGGAATGCCACTTAGCTTCTCCGGCTTCCTGCGACTTGATGAAGACGAGCAACGAGATTGGTTTTGCAACCGCTCTCGGAGTGCATCTGCCCTACGGTCATATCGGTCTTTCTTCTCATCGCTCCAGCCATTGCGACGTGGTCCCAAATAGTGTATGATATCAGGTAGGGAATCGTGGTCATCATCAGAACTGTCATCAGGATCGGAATCACCCGGCTCTCCTGCGCCAGCCCCAAAGAATCCACCGCCAGGAGGTTGATTACCACCTCCGCTGCCTCCGGCGTTACCACCGAAGGTTTCCCTTGGTCTCTCATAACCCTCAAATTGCTCGTCTCGACCACCACGATTCCTGTCATCCGGAGGACCCCCTCCTGACGGTGCCTGTGGCGGCACTGAGCCTGCTGGCTGGTTACTCCCCGACGGTATCGGATTTGGCGCAGCCTGGGACACTTTTAACCATTCGGCAAAAGCCGGGCAGGCCTCTGGGTGTAGTAGAGGTCCCTCGTGTCCTCTCTTTTTGCACCACCCACATTTGGGCTCTTCCCTTCCCTTTCCCTTATCTTGTCTACTGTCCTTCGGTGGACCGCCCAGTACCTCTGACGGCAGCGGTTGACAAAAGAAGTCATGACGTCCACCGTATCCAGGGCAAGTGGGGTGACAAAAGGGTCCTCTCTTCGAGGGTGTTGGTCCAAACCCAGAAAAGCCAGCATTTCCCGAAGGTTTTACAGGTGCCGTTGGTATACGGACCTGTGGCCGGTTGGGTTGGCACGGAGTAGCCGTGACAGGGACAGGAGTACCTTGAGAAGCTGTGGTGGGTCGGCCCGGTTGGCCTGAGGTTCTCTCAAGTATATTCAACGTTTTCTCGATACGGTCAACTGGCCCCGGAGACCCAGGTCTCATGGCTGGCCATGTACTTTTGACCGCGAGAGGTGCAGGCGTTGCTGCTGGAGTCGGGTTATGCCAGAAAGGTATCATGGGACCTTGATCTGAAGGTTCCCCTGAGGGGGGGAGGAGCGATTTTGGAAACGGGAAAGCGGATTGCATTTCAGGATATTCCACAGGCGTCACTGTGATTGTAGGAGAGGGTTCTCAAATAGGTCGCGATGGTTGAGGGGACACTCGTCGTGAACCTTGTCGTCGTGTAGTCCCTATAGGACTGACGGAGTGACTGCGGGCCACTGAGGCTGAGAGCGAACGAGAGGAGGCACGAGCGAAGGAATGAGCTGCTTCAGATCCTTGATCCTTTAAGCTTTCCACGATTCTCAGTCCTAACGGGGTCAGCTGAGGCCTGTATGTCTCGTTTCTCGCGAAGAGAGTCAGTTGCCCTGCATAATCTGCAGGTTTCTCCTTTAATAGGGGCACCGCAGGGACCACCTCAATCATCAGAACATCATTGTCCTCATCTATCTGATATCCATCCTGGACAGCCTTTTCCAATGCTTCCATCCGTACCCTCATTGCCTCTTGGTTTCCTAACAATACCAAGAATGCTTCGTGTTGCCTTTTCATCCATCCCACTGATCATTCTATGATCTGTTTTCGGAAGACCTTCTGTGTTTTCTTATTCCAATTATGCACTTCCCCCTTCGCCTTTGTGATCTCCTGCATCACTTCTCATAGGATGTAGGGCTCGACGAAGCTGCGCGTAAATTCCGCGACGGTCAATTCTTCGGCTTTGGGGTTGTCCTTTTGTACACCTTGTGCAAAAGGAATATCGCTTTGGAATGACAGAGCGGCGATGCCGGTGTCCGGGAGGACCAAGTCTCGACATTCGTTAGGGAGTTGGATAGGAGCAGCATCGATCAATAAATGCGATGCCTCTCCTAGGCCGCGCGTGTCTGCGATAATAGAGGCTCTGAAAATGGCAGCTTCTAGTGGATTCTGGTTGAGATCCAAGCTGCTGTCCGAACTCGACATTGTTTCCTCGACCGTAGGTGGCAAAGCTTGAGTAGCCATCGTAGTCTATTACCGTCGATTTCACCAACAAAAATCAGGAGGAGAGTTAAGCGAGAGGCTCGCTTAACGATATACTGTAACGGGGGCTCCCTCAGGTAGATGGCTCCTAAGGATGCGACAGCACCAAACTTCGAATCTCTCAAACACAGCTCTTGCAAAAGTGTAAAGAACAAAAGTAAACGGTAAAACTTAATATCGTTAAGCTCAGGCTTATCTCAATTAAAGTCTCTCGAGAGGATGTTGATTCTGTCGGGGTAGGAGAGTTCTTGTATAATCTTTAAGTAGTCAGACTAATACCAAAAACCCCCCCATCAGGTTACCCCGACCAACGTGAGTATGCCCTTCTCCGTAAGGGTTGCCCCGGCACCATTACCGTGTCCCCGAAGGGCTATAGGTGTCAGCGCACTCTAGAAGAAATCTCCCATATGCACATCAGTTCCTGCGAGGTGTTTACCAATACACCTGCCGGAGTAAAAACCTCTGCACATCGGTGTCTCGTCAGTGGCTAACTGTCGAGACCCTTAGGAGAGCTAACTAAATGACTCTCTTCCCATATGCTATGAGCCATGCAAGCACTCGTAGACATCAACTGTCTTCCGGCTAAGCTCTATCTTTCCTGATTGCGAACTTAGGGGGTCTACGACGCTCCCCCAAAGAGCTGTGTCGATGGCGGGACCCATAGGCGCTACCCATGGTCTCTTACCCCCGGCACACCACTCATTGTGCTAAGTGTCATGCTATTAGAGTCTTCAAACAACCCATAAAGAGCCTACGGCAAAGGGGCACGTGTAGGCATGATTGGCGTAAAACCTTCCCAGATGTCTCCGGCACTACCCGGGACTACTCTGGGGACCCTTCCGGATAGCTCACGCTAACTCCGTCAGTTTTGGTCCCTTTTACTCTGTTCTTTTTGGAGAAGGTACCTGACCTTCTCACCTTGGCCGCCTTATATATCCTGCGAACAGCCTCTGGTCGGACGGACGGCGACGACGCATACAGTGTTATGGACATGTCTTCATAGATTCCATTTAACTAGCATAACGGCAACTCCACCCATTTTGGCCCATGACGCCCGGGGCGGACCCTGGGGCCGCGGGTACCTGTTAGGAATAATTCTACCAAGTTACAGCTTGTTCAGAGCACTATAGCTCCTCCTGTAGTCTTCTGATCAAAGTGCAATCAAGTGCCCGTCGATCGTCATTGCGTAACAAACAATTCTAACATTTCCCGACATTCTTCCGAGAACATTTCCGACGGAAGGTAGGGTAATAGTGTCCCAAAGGTAGGGTAAGTATGTCCATGGTGACACGAAACCAGTCTCCATGGTAGGGTAACGTGACCTCCTTAGGCAGGGTAAACTCACCCGGCCTTCTGACCTATCCATAGGCTGGAGCGGACATTGTCACGTTATAACTACTACTTAGGTACACCTATTCCTTTAGTACCTTCTGTTCTTAGAGATTTCTGGACCATCAGATATCTCTCGAATATACGCCTGTATATCCGCCTTGTCTACCATCAGACCTCTTAGTCCTTTGTATGGGCGTAGACATAGGTTACCATAGCTCTATATCGTAGGGTCGTTACACACGTAGTGGGGTGCACCTCTCAGTAGTATGTTGAGGGCGATCACCGTCACTGCTGCAGTGACCGCTTGAATTGTATGAGGTAGCTTGGGTTTGGACGATGGAATTTGAAATAGAGGACTGAAGAAAGTGATCCAAATCCATTGTAAATCATATTCCTGTTTGAATTGAGTGTCTATTCTCTGCTTCTGATAGTTATTGACTTCATTTCTTGGCCTGACATTATAGGTCCTTTATTTCCATCTACCACAAAGTCTACTATCCATCCAGCTCCAAAACCGTAATTCTTGGCCTACAGGGATTCTGGATACATCTACCGCAAAGTCTCTATCTGGTCACCAAAATGCAGTATCCACAATATTCCTGACAAAGGCATGCGAGTACTCGAGTACTGTCTAGTTTAAGTAGTCAAGGATGTCCACTACCATAGGCTAAAAAAAACGAAAGTCGTCACACACGGCTATGCAAACTTGGATGCTTAGACCTAGAATGTTAAGTAATATAGATTTCAGGAACTAAGTTCTAAGGAAAGACATCTATTGTGATGATATATGATAATGGTAAAAGTCTTCAATGCCACAACCCTGGTGTGAAAATATCTACAACACTACAACATGGTAGACTAGTACTGGTATTATATGAAAAATTTTGACCATGACACAAATGATCACTTTCTTTCCTTCCTGGGTTTTTGTAGATATTTTCCTCTCCTGATTCTATGGTGGCAGCCTTAGCTGAATAAACAAATGCAAAAAACAAGCAAGTAAATAAACAAACAAACAAACAAACAAATAAACAAACAGTAGTTAGTAACAGAATCAATGAATATAGTAATTTAAATAATACAGTCACTAGACAAAAGTCCTGGCGATGGCTTAGTCAGCAATAGTATATGAAATTAGAACACCTCCAAGTAAGCTCTTTCACTTTACACCACTCTTCCAACAACTACAATGATTCTTCCTGAAAAACCTAGGATACCACTCCAAGAAAGGTCAGATACTGTGAAAGGCATTATAACTGGTCTTTTATATATCTTGTAAATTATTTCTACTAATGACAAGCTTGCTAGATGACTTTCCGTTGGCCATCTAGGTCCTGTTTCTATGATTTATAGTTATTGACCATTCTATGTTTTCTTTCACATGTATTTGAGTATGGTTCCATAGATGTCATACCTTGAGTTTATTGTCCTAGCTAGGGCTTCATGGATAGTATGTGTAACAATATCTGTAAACTTCCCTGGGAATCTCTAAGTGTTGTTACAGTGCATGATGACTGTCGCAATCGTGATTAAAGGGGCAGGTATTTGAAGTGCAAGTAGAATTTATAAGAGTTTATTCTCAATTTATGATTTCTCTCTTTGCTATTAATTGATAACTTAATTTTTTTTTTGCTATTGGTCAATGGTAGCCATGTAGCTCGTACAATACTGGTATCTACTGGTACCTACTCAGTGCACAGACTTTGTCTCACCTGGAGTGATCACCAAGGCTTTTGTCTAGTGACTGTATAACAAGAAAAATATACTCGTGCCAAGGTTGTGGCTGCTGAGCCACAACCCAGGCTGCTCGCTGGCTTGCAACCTGGGTACTCTCCAGAGGATGCCTCACAGCTCAATATGACTTCGTGGCTTAACAGAACATTGTGGCTCAGCATGACACAGTAGCCAAAGATAGTATTATACCAGTTTACCACCATAGTACTAATTTTGTTAGAATTTGAAATAACTCTTTCACTTGAAATAATTTTATATATAGCTTTAGTATAAAACAATTTGCTATTCTAATTAACAACTTCTATTATCCAACCTACAACAAATCATACCTCCCAAACTATCATTTGAGCCTGTATATGTGAAAACCTGACTCTCGGGCCTCAACCACAAAACATTTATTTTAGTCTAACTAGATAGCTAGTAATATAAAGTTGATATACAGTTGCTCAGAAAATATTTCAGAACTCCAAATGACCTCTGTAGCATGTTTTATGTCCAAAAAACTCAAAATTTCAAAAATGAACTTTTTACCATCTAAAATAACTCTTATATCTTGTCTAAAAGTACAATAAATAATATTCCTTGATTGTCAAGTGGTTGTTGTGTTATTTCAGTTTAAACCTGAGCGATATTTTTTTGTTACAATCTGTAACTGCAATATAGACTACATGCAACCAGAGTATCCTGCTTATGTAAACTTAGGAGTCTGTCTTCACAATTTTCTGCAACCTCTCTCTTCATTCTTAGCTTTATTCTACCTGTACCCGCAGCTAATTCAGCTTGCAAACTCATATCTTCAATTACCAATCTGAAAGCAATTACCCCAGTTCCTGTACGTAGTAATACTAGTGTATTCTTTGATTATAACTATCATTTTATGTCCATTCACTAATATGAATCAGAAAAATATCTAGAAGTTCTCAATCTATTAGAGGACTGTAATTATGTCACTAGTATCAGATGCAGATAATTATAGTGATTTAGAAGGTTCTATTTCCATATCAACAATGGATGAAGTGGAATCTGAGTATGAA
>LN891148.1:86680-96753 GCA_900010015.1 Tuber aestivum
CGGACAGCATTGAATTGTGCTTTCAAGTAAAAGGACATACACGAAATTCTGTTGACCGTGGATTTGGTACTGCCAAGTATAAGGCTTCTCGACAAGATATCTGGACTCCATCAGATTATAGTGCAGCTATCTGCGCCTTACCTGGAAATGATGCAATTGAATCTATTGACCTCTTTGAAGAAGGAGCTGATGATGGAGTATTTTTAAACTGGGAGAAAGTACTAAGTCCCTTATTTAAACCACTAAAAGGAATACAAGCCTTTCATAACTTCCTTTTTCTTAAGGAGTTTCCAGGCACTGTTATGGCTAAGAACTTTCCATTTTCTAGTTGGCAACAATTTGATTTATTGAAGCCTGGAGTTACACTAGAACACATTCATGCTATATTACCTGAAAAGGTTCCACCAATTGGATTAAAACCTGAAAAGCGCTATGACATGTGGAGTAAATACAGTTCCTATGCTCCAGAACATATACAATCAACCTGGCTTTATACAAAGCCATCTAGTGATATTATTGAGCAAGCTCAGTCTGCAAAGAGCAGAAGAACAAGACCAGCAGGTATGTTTACTTGGTTTTATATTACAAGTAAGAAATGTTATACTAAATGGATATTAAATATAGCCAATCAATCAGATCCTATGCCACAGGTACAAGAAGTCAATCATGTTACGAATGATATTCTAGTTTCTGAAGAAATATTTTCTGTAATAGATGGTATAGAATCAACCAGTTTGCCAAAGAGGCGTGGCAGGCGACCTGGTACCAAAAACAAAAAATCACGCAAAGTATTATAAAGGCATCATCTTTTATATTTTTTATACCATAGGTTCAGTAAGATAATACTGAATTGAATTTTACTGGATTCAGATTAATATTAAACTTTTTATTGTTGGTGTTATAACTTCCTGAATGAGGTCTATATGTAAAATTGTTCATATCTTCAAACATTTTTCTTAGGTTGTCATGGTTGCTATGCATTTTTCTGGCCAACATTAAAAAGCCCCAAAGTCAGGTTTTCGCATATACACACTCATTTATTCTTCCAACTCAGCAAGCTGAATCCTACAAGTATAGAAAAATACCAACTAAGGTAGATAGAATAAAGAGCTTGAACTGGCCAAAATTCACCTGTGATGAGCTCAAGAGGCCAAAAAGAGAGTTGATACTATGGTATATCAGCCATTCTTGAATGAGATAAAAAAACAAGTAAAACAAAGGTATTAAATTTAGACCTATAAGATGAAGGTTTCTATCTTAATTGTTTATGTATTAAGAGGTAAGTGGCAAAGTTATGAAGAAGAATATAAAGTAGAATGCAATTTGCTTCATAAACTTTCAAAAATATTAGAAACTATGTTAAGTTATACCTAGCCACAATGTTATGTTGAGCCACAGAGTTAGGTTGAGCCACAGAATTAGTATGGTAAGCCACCAAGTCATGTTGAGCCACAAAGTCAGGTTGAGCTGTCAGGCACTCTCTTGAGAGTGCCCAGGTTGCGAGCCAGCGAGCAGCCTGGGTTGTGGCTCAACAGCCACAACCTTGGTACGAGTAAGGCCCTGTTCAGCATGTACTAATAAAAATATATCGCAATAAAAGTTGAAAATGGCATATATGCTAATAAAAAATTTCAGTGTTGAAAAAATATATGTGTTCAGCAGCGATCCACAACAATAGGTAACCCTGAAACAGTTATCATAAAATAAACATTAGGGCAAATGCAAAAATAATAATAGTAAAAATTGAATGTGTGCTTCCTAGATCTTCTAGTCAACAACACCACCTATTAAACCAAAAATCCAACTACACATCAAACCACATCTCTCATTCCACTTCGATTCATTCAACTCTTTAGCGCGCTGCTTGCAGCTCTCTATTGTCACGGTGCTAATTCAGCCCTTTTCCTGTGGTAAGTTATTTATTCCCATACTATTAGTAATCGATATTACTTGACTTTACATCAGCTAACAGATAATGTTGGAAGAAATAGACGATACAAAAATGGGAAACAGTGTCTGGGTTGAAGATAGTGAAAGGTTCTTGGTTCAAGCTCTTCTGAGACATGTTGAGAATGGTGAACGTGGAGAAAATAGATTTAAAAAGTCTGTTTGACTCAGTGTTGTTGCAGAACTCAATGCAGCCTATAAGGAAGTTAGCACAAAACCTTTCACAGTTGCTCAAGCCAAAAGCAAGGAGGTTATAGTAAGTTAATATCAATTCTACTCCGAGTATTGAATTTTGTTATAGAGAATATATAAGGTGATAACAATATAGCTTGAGAAGGTGTTTTATATTCTTCATGCGGTCCGCCAAAATTCTGGTTTTGGATGGGATGATGCTCGAGGTTTGTGTAACGGGGGCTCCCTCAGGTAGATGGCTCCTAAGGATGCGACCGCACCAAACTTCGAATCTCTCGAACACAGCTCTTGCAAAAGTGTAAAGAATAAAAGTAAACGGTAAAACTTAATATCGTTAAGCTCAGGCTTATCTCAATTAAAGTCTCTCGAGAGGATGTTGATTGTGTCGGGGTAGGAGAGTTCTCGTATAATCTTTAAGTAGTCAGACTTATACCAAAAACTCCCCCATCAGGATACCCCGACCAACGTGAGTATGCCCTTCTCCGTAAGGGTTGCCCCAGCACCATTTCCGTGTCCGCGAAGGGCAATAGGTGTCTGCGCACTCTAGCAGAAATCTCCCATATGCACATCAGTTTCTGCGAGGTGTTTACCAATACACCTGCCGGAGTGAAAACCTCTGCACATCGGTGTCTCGTCAGTGGCTAACTGTTGAGACCCTTAGGAAAGCTAACTAAATGACTCTCTTCCCATATGCTATAACCTATGCAAGCACTCGTAGACATCAGCTGTCCTCCGGCTAAGTTCTATCTTTCTTGATTGCGAACTTAGGGGGTCTACGACGCTTCCTCGGAGAGCTGTGTCGGCGGTGGGACCCATGGGCGCTACCCATGGTCCCTTACCCCCGGCACACCACTCACCGTGATAAGTGTCATGCTATTAGAGTCCTCAAACAACCCACAAAGAGCCTACGGTAAAGGGGCATGTGTAGGCATGATTGGCGTAAAACCTTCCCAGTTGTCTCCGGCACTACCCGGGACTACTCTGGGGACCCTTCCGGATAGCTCACGCTAACTCCGTCAGTTTTTGTCTGTTTTACTCCGTTCTTTTTGGAGAAGGTACCTGACCTTCTCACCCTGGCCCCCTTATATATCCTGCGAACAGCTTCCGGTCGGACGGACGGCGACCACGCATACTGTGTTATGGACATGTCTTCATAAATTCCATTTAACTAGCATAACGGCAACTCCACCCATTTTGGCCCAAGACGCCCGGGGCGAACCCTGGGGCCGCAGGTACCTGTTAGGAATAATTCTACCAAGTTACAGCTTGTTCGGAGCACTATAGCTCCTCCCGTAGTCTTCCGATCAAAGTGCAATCAAGTGCCCATGGATCGTCATTTGCCTAACAAACAATCCTAACATTTCCCGAAATTCTTCCGAGAACATTTCCGACGGAAGGTAGGGTAATAGTGTCCCAAAGGTAGGGTAAGTATGTCCATGGTGACACGAAACCGCTCTCCATGGTAGGGTAACATGACCTCCTTAGGCAGGGTAAACTCACCCGGCCTTCTGACCTATCCATAGGCTAGAACGGACATTGTCACATTATTACTACTACTTAGGTACACCTATTCCTTAAGTACCTTCTGTTCTTGGAGATTTCCGGACCATCAGATATCTCTTGGATATGCGCCTGCATACCCGCCTCGTCTACCATCTCACCTCTTAGTCTTATGTATGGGCGTAGACGTAGGTTACCATAGCTCTATATCGTAGGGTCGTTACATCACTCCCCTCTTCTCGAAGGACCGACCCGGTCCGCTAACGTCGTCCTTTATTTCCCCGGTTCGGTTCGCCCTCAACCCTATGGTCTCTGGGTTTGTGGGGATACCGATGGTGGAAATCTTTCATGGCTTCTAAGCCAGTGTCTTCTAGCATCTCGTATGGCTCCCAAGAGTTCTCCTCTATGCCATAGCCATCCCATGAAACTAGGTACTGAACGAAGCGATTAGGAAATTTCGCTTTCATATTACCGTACCATCGACTATCTACGACTGCCTCAATAACATAACCGGGCTCATTGTCTACTATCTCTGGGACGGGGACTGCCTTAGTCCTTCTACCACTTGGGTCGTCACGATAGGGTTCTAAGAGTCCGACATTGAATACCGGATGGATTGACCAACGGGCAGGCAATTGGAGTTCGTAAGCTCGATTACCTACCTTTCGCTTGACCACAAAGGGTCCAAACATTCGGTGGTCCAGCTTCTCCATAGGTCGCTTAGTGCGGATGTTCTTTCGATTTATCATCACGCGATCAGCCTTTTTTGCCCTGCCATTTGTGACATCCTCCATCGTAACATATTCAGGTGATGGCAACGGTTTCTGGTCATGCCATTTCCTTTGCCTCTCTTGAGCTGGCTTAAGTGTATCTTGGACTTCTTGCCAGACACCTTTCCAATTCCTTACTAATAGCTCGCTCCTGGGGTGAATACCTTGTTGCTCTGAGACGGTACCCGACCAGTTGGTCCTTGGGTTGAAACCGTAGTTGATCTCAAATGGAGAAAACCTGGTCGACTCAGAGGTTGATGTATTGTATGCATATTCCGCCAAAGGTAGTAGCGATGCCCAATCATCTTGTTGGTAAGAACAATAACTTCTTAAGTATTGCTCTAAGGTCTGGTTCACCCGCTCAGTTTGCCCATCAGTCTCAGGGTGGACAGCGGTTGATAACCGTAGTTTCAATTGCAACTGTTGCATCAGGCTTATCCAAAACTTGGATGTGAATCGACTATCACGATCGGAGATAATAGATTCTGGGAGCCCATGGAGCCGCCAAACTTCCTTCAGGAATATCAGAGCCAGATCCTTGATAGGGATCTCTGTGGCCAAAGGTATAAAGTGTGCCATCTTTGAGAATCAATCCACGATAACCCAAATCTTTGTATACCCTTCTGATTGTGGTAGTGCAACTATGAAGTCCATTGAGATATCTGTCCACGGTCTCAAGGGTACTCCAACAGGTTCCAGTAGACCAAACTTCTTATGCTTAACGGACTTATTCTGTTGACAGGTATCACATGTACGAACATAGTCCGTAATGCTTTCATCCATCTTAGGCCAAAAGAAGTTAGCCCTAATCCTGCCTACCGTCTTGTATGTCCCAAAGTGTCCCGCAATATGGGAGTCATGTTCAGCTTCCATGATCTTATCCTTCAAATCCTGTGGGTCAGGAACGTACCACCTGTTTTTATACAGAAGGAGGTCTCTTTCAGTCGTCAGATTTCGGTCGACTCCTTTGTCTTCCGCTAACACAGCCTTTAAGTCCTTCATATAGATAGGATCCCTTTTCGCAGCAACTCGTAATGCATCCAAAAATGCCGATTGTAACCAGTAGCCTTGACAGGCTGCCAATGCCTGTGGTCGCAAGAGGTCTCGCTCCTGTCCCACAATCCATTGTCCGGGGCGAAAAAATGGCTTTGGTGTCTCTGATAGAGAATTACTCCCCCCTTCAGGGCGGTGGTCTCCACACCTTGACAGTGCATCAGCCTTTGTGTTCAATCTTCCTTCACGGTAAACCACCTTGCAATTGAACGGTTGCAGGAATTCTGCCCAGCGATGTTGTCGGCGGTTGAGCGTCTTAGTACTATTAAAATACTCCAAATTCTTGTGATCGGTATTGACCGAGATTTCACCCTCCACCGACCGAAACTGATGTTCCCATTCCTTGAAAGCTGCAACGATAGCAGTCATTTCTTTGTCATGTACATCATGATTTATCTCCGCTGGGTGGAACTTCCTACTATGAAAGGCCACTGGATGCCATTTCTCATCTTCGCAGAATTGAGACAGAACGGCACCCAAAGCAAAGTCACTTGCATCCGTCTCCAACTTGGTTTGACGGGTAGAATCGAAGTGTGCTAGGATTGGTCCCGAAGTCAAGGCCTTTCTTAACTCAAAGAAAGCCTCACTACAAGCCGGGGTCCAATCAAATTTGACATCCTTCCTAGTAAGGTCCGTCAAAGGCTTCGCTATCTTGCTGAAACCCTCTATAAACCTTCTATAGAAGTTGGCGAAGGCCAGAAAACTTTGGACTCCTACAACGTTAGTCGGCTTCTTCCATTCCAAGATGGAATCCACCTTTTTGGTGGTCATAGATATCCCCTTTTCGGATATCCTATAACCTAGAAATTCTATCTCACGTCTGTGGAAGAACGACTTCTTTATGTTTGCACATAGTCGGTGTTCTCTTAGTCTTTCCATTACGCGCCTTACTAACGAGACATGTTCTTCAATGGTCTCTGAATAGATCAGGATATCGTCCATATAGGCTACGACTCCTTCTCCCAGCATATCTCTAAATATGTCATTTATCATGCTCTGGAAGGTGGCGGGTCCGTTACATAACCCAAAGGGCATCACTTTAAATTGATGTAATCCCAATTCGCTACGGAAAGCCGTGAGTTCCTCATGCGAGTGTGTATCTCCGGTAGCCTTTTTGGCCATCCGGATTCCCCAATATCCATTTTTGAGGTCCATCAAAGTATACACTGTGGCTTTTAAGAGCCTTCCTCGCAGTTTATTCATTAACAGGAGAGGATATCTGTTCTTCACCGTTATTTTATTGAGCCCTCGGTAATCTATTACCAGTCTCAGTGTGCCATCAGGTTTTGGCACAAACAGTATGGGAGCGGAGGAAGAGGAAGTAGATCTTTCTATTTTCCCTGTTCGTAACATCTCGGTTATGAACTCCTTAAGTGCTTTCCGCTCCTTTTCTGATATTGGATAGATGGGCCCCCAAGGTGGGGTGCTTCCGGGGATCAATTCGATCCTATGATCATACTTTGTATGTTCCGGTAACGCATCTATCCTTTCTTGGCTAAAGATGTCACCGAAGTCCTTGTACTCGGGCGGGAGTTGGATCGTGACATCTCCTCCTCTCTCATCGGCAAACTCTACTGTCGCTAGAAAATATACATTTTCTGGGTCTTCTGCCAATAGCTCCTCATCCGACATGTATACTAACCGCCTCTGCTACGTAAGACAATTTGTCTTACAGAAATCTGAGCGCCAGGTCAGGGATCCTAGTTTCCAATCTATGTCGGGGTTATGATCTCTCAGCCACGACATTGGGAGATAGCCGTCGACTCTTCTGTCGGCAATATCAGCTACCTCAAAGCGCATACCATTTACATGATCACCGATCTTCAAGTCTAATGACTTGGTATAATGAAGACCTGATCCAGGTATATTATTTCCGCTTGCATCCTTAATCGGAGTATGGATCCTTTTCTTTACACAAGGAGCTTGGGTACTCTTAACCCACTGACTACTTACTACGGGGCCCGTCGCTCCACTATCTAGTAGTAATAGTGCTTCGGTACTTACTTGCCTACACCCTATGCGCCAATCAAGTTTCACCCTTAAGTGAATTGATTTGCTATGTCGGGGTGGGCTAGAGTGCCTCGCCTTCTTCCGCTGTCTTATCGTACTCATTCTTGCTAGTCTCTTGCCTTTCGACACAAGAGCGGCCACAACGGGTCGGTAAACGTTTTCAAGAATTGTTTAATCAAATAAAGGGATTGGAGTGCTGTTTACTATCACGCCAGCATGATTTCGGGTATTAAACCCTCCTCAGGTAAACTTGAAAGATAACTTTTATTCAAGACTAATGACCTGAACCAATTCCAACCGTACAAGACACCAACCCATATAAGACAAGAAAATACATTTGCTCTCCGGAGACGTCCAGTCAACCGGTGCCAAACAGGGCATCTTTGTGCCCCATCCGAATGTCACGCGGTTCCCATTTTCCGAAGCGACCCCTCGGAGCAGAATGCTTATCCAAAGAAAAACCTGAAAGAAATTCCCCCAGAATGTCCAATATGAAAAAACATAAGAAATAACAAACGCAAGAACCAAAGGAAAAGACCAAACAACGCGTGCGACCGTAATATCTACCTGAGCAGGTACTCTCTCAATACTCCTGTATTGGCGACTTTGTCAGGATTTAAAAGCTAGTCAACGCAAATTGGTTCTTACCTTAATTCGTTCCACTTGAGTGGCTATCCTTCCTTCGAGATCTTCATGGATCTAGATAGGTTAGCCTGTTATCTCCTTCTTAGGATTAGGTTCCTCCCTTCGCGGACATCTGTATCGACCTCCATAATAGTAGGTGAGGGTTTGCGGGCTCCTAAGAGCTTAGGGCCCGAGGGCGGCGGACGAGACGCTTCAATATGCTTTAGTCGTTTATTGCCCTTTGTCGAAGATTCTGCCCTTGGTCGTGACCGTTTCACTCCCGCAGTATTCTTCACGGCATAAACAACTGGGGATGTCATCGAACACTGTCTCCAGAAGTGTCCTTCCTTCCCACACTTAGTGCATTGCTTATTGTTTCGTCGTTTATCAGTCAGGGTCTGCGCGATGCCTTGATGAGCAATCGCATACTCAGACGTCCCAGCCTGCTTTCAGGCGCCAACGTTAGCGGTCTTCCGTGGTTTGTTGTCCTTCCAACCCGAACCTTTCTCCTTCTTCTTAAACCTGCCAGTAGGTTTAGAAGTTTCCTTTTCTCTCTTCTCTCGTGGTCTTGGTGGTTTGTCGTCAATGAGATGTCCAAAACTCTTGTCATCCTCTAAGTTGTGACCGACTTGTCAGAGTAGATCCAAGTAGTCATTGAGGCTGTCGGGGTGAGGGTTTTTTAATGCCCACGCAGCCCGAAGCTTTGGCGTTATCCCAGCCCTAACCTTATCCTTAACCTGTTGATGGTCTGTGTAATTTAGCTTATACATCAGATCAATGATCCTATCCAGGTAAGGAGCGCTTTGGTTTGGTTTCATCACCAAGTCATTCTACTCGAGGAGATTCGTATCCCGATTCACATTATCACCTCCGTGACTCTGCTCTAACCGTTCACGGAAACCCTTCCATGTCCGGAGCGGCCCTTTCTTGTTGAATGGTATTCCCGCTCTTTTCGCAGCCTCACGGTTGATGTGAGAGTTTATCCCCAGATACCAGTTACGGGCTTCGTTTTCGAGAAGAGGTATGACCAAGTTGATCTTATCCATGTCCGTCAGGAGGCAATCGGAAAACTATTCGAACTTGACTTTGACCAGAGTCAGAAAGCTAGCCAGGTCCGTAATCACTCCCGTAAATGTGGGAATGCCGCTTAGCTTCTCCGGCTTCCTGCGACTTGATGAAGACGAGGAACGAGACTGGTTTTGCAACCGCTCTCGTAGTGCTTCTGCCCGATGGTCATATCGGTCTTTCTTCTCATCGCTCCAGCCATTGCGACGTGGTCCCAAATAGGGTGTGATATCAGGTAGGGAGTCGGCGTCATCATCAGAACTATCATCAGGATCGGAATCACCCGGATCTCCTACGCCAGCCCCAAAGAATCCACCACCAGGAGGTTGGTTACCACCTCCGCTACCTCCGGCGTTGCCAGCAAAAGTTTCCCTTGGTCTCTCATAGCCCTCAAATTGCTCGACTTGACCACCACGATTTCCGTCATCCGGAGGACCCCCTCCTGACGGTGCTTGTGGCGGCACTGAGCCTGCTGGCTGGTTACTCCCCGACGGTATCGGGTTTGGCGCAGCCTGCGACACCTTTAACCATTCGGCAAAAGCCGGGCAGCTCTCTGGGTGTAGTGGAGGTCCCTCATGTCCACCCTTCACGCACCACCCACATTTGGGTTCTTCTCTTCCTTTTCCCTTGTCTTGCCTTGTGTCCTTCGGTGGACCCCTGGGTACCTCTGGCGGCGGCGGTTGACAAAAGAAGTCATGACGTCCACCATATCCAGGGCAAGTAGGGTGACAATAGGGTCCTCTATTCGAGGGTGTCGGTCCAAACCCAGACAAGCCAGCATTTCCCGAAGGTTTAACAGGTGCCGTCGGTATACGAACCTGTGGCCGGTTGGGTTGTCGGGGCGTAGCCGCGACAGGGACAGGTGTGGCTTGAGAGGCCGTTGTGGGACGGCCCGCTTGGCGTGAGGTTGTC
>LN891148.1:105921-135514 GCA_900010015.1 Tuber aestivum
GTAACTGGCTTTGAATGGCCATTTTCTTTCTAGATATCTTCTATATTAGTCTTGTGAGTCTATAAATCGCAAAACTAGGAGGAGAAACTGCCTGGGTCTGGTTTTGTCGTATTCTTGCTCGTCGTACTCGTGAACGGAGAGTATTAGGATTTACAGAGGTCTGTCCTATATCTGCCATGGAATTTCTGTTGCAACTCTAAAGAAGTTGCAGATTTGGAAACAAGGAAGGGGTGATAGATAGAGAGAAAAATATTATGGGAAATTGAATTGGAGATTATTCTTATACAGAAGTGACTGCTCAATGTAAACTCCGGCTTCAGACCTGTCAAAAATTAAAATTCTGTATTCTACACCCCTTACCCTGATTACATAAGGCGTCACATTGTGCAACGCCGGTGGTCCACCTTTTAGACACCTCGCACCATACTGTATCCCATGTGGATATCCCCCAGTTTGGTAACAGGATCTGCCTCTTCAACTGCCCTCTCAACGTTCATCCCACTTGCCATGCCTCCGGCAACACTCAATACAGTAACTGCTGCCATTTTGGTCACTCCAGGCCGCTGTGCAAGCAGTCCTTCCCCACCTGTCCCATCTGTAGTCTCTCCCACTCCGCGTCTGAGCACTGCTCTGCCAATGCCTCCTGCTCTAAGGGTAGTAATCTGAGACTGGTGGTGAGTTACTATATTGTAACCCCAGCTCTTTGCATCAATTGCAATGGCGACCACCCCTCCAGTGCTGCCTCTTGTCCTACTCTGCAAACTATGATGACTGTTATTCAACCTCTTTGCCCCTCCAGGGATACACAGATCCCAGATGCTCCCCCCTTACCTTGCCTTCCCCCTGTGGCAAGCATTGTGATGCGTCCCCCTCCCTCCCGCCCAATCATACCTAGGTACCCTGCCCCCCCCATGCTGGCCCTGCTCCTCAGGCCTGAGCCCAGGCCCCTGATACAGTGCACCCATCCCACCAAACCTCTTCCTTCCAGACTTCTACTAGCATCCACAACTGGGAGTCTAGGACGGTTGGCATATTCAATCCTGTTCCCCTTGGTGGTCCAGTTCAACTCCAGGGCCCTCCCCAGTTTCCCTTCCCGGCTCCCCACCTATCACTGCAAGCCCCACCCGACACCTTTCCTCTCGGGCCCTCCTTCCGACTAGGCTAAAGATCAGTGGTCTGATGATGTCGAGATTTTTCAATGGAGCTACAACCAGCGCTCCATTGCCCTGATACTCCATAACGCCCCCATTCTCCTCTCTATGGTGCTATTATTATTATTATTACATCTCATTATCTCGCTTATGGAGCCAAAGGCTATGAAGCGGCACTACATACATCTGGGCACTCTCAAGCACCTGGGCTATGGATCCATCTCTTACTACATGATAGTCTTATCTTTTCACTGGACACCCGGGCCAAAGCACAAACAATAAAGTAAAGTCCTCCTCCCCACTCAATGCCTAACAAATAGAGGAAATACAAAGCAATAAAACCTAAACACTCTTATTCCTCCTATCAGTTGTTGCCTGGTGTACGTCTAGGTAGGTAGGACACTCCTTAGAGGTAGCGAGGTGATTGTTGTCACAGTTGAGGCAGAGGAGGTTGGTGTGCAGGCACCATTTACCCTTGGTAGGACAGTCTAAGCTTCTACATGTGTGGAGGTGGGCTGGGTATTCCTGGGAACATATCACGCAATGTGGGTTTTGTTGCATTGGGTTGGGTAGTGGCCAAACTCCAAGCATCTAGAGGACTGAGTGTCTGGACCAAAGGTAAGATAATGTTGCACCTTAAACTTCCTGCCAAAGAAGGAGAGGCCTCTGCTGAGAGCTTTATCTGTTGGATCTTTGCCTGCAATGGTGAGAACCATAGCTGAAGCAGCTTTGTTCTGGCATTGGGCTTCAGTGGTGAGCCATCAAGAAGGGCGGGGGAGGTGGCTTCCAGGGTTGGAAGCTTCAATCTCTGCCTGGACTGTTGAGAAGGTAGTGGTGGTTGGGATACTGTAAACGATGACCTTGTGCCAAACTTCGTCTTTTCTGAGGCCAGAGGCGGTAGGAATGGTAGCTCAGATAGCTTCCTCAATAACAAAGCAGTAGTTCTTGGAGACAGTGGAGGCAGGAGTGTAATCCTTGGTAATATGGAGGACATGGTAGTTAGGCATGAACTCAATGGTAGCCATAAGTTGCTTTTTGATTGCTGTGTTGACAGCATCACAAATGTGGAGGCAGTTGGTATCATTGGTTAGTATCATCTGAGAGAGTAGTGCCAGTTCTTTCAATGACACTGGGGTGCTTGCGTTTGGTCAAAACTTCAGCTAACGAGGTTTTGTTTAGTGTACTCATAGAGGGGTGAGCAGGGAGTGTTTTGGCTGTCCTCTAGGCTCAGGTTTGTTGAGGTAGGGGGTTTGGTAGCATTGGAGGTAGGGGAGTAGGGGTGGAGGCTTGCTGTTGAAGCTGTTGTTGTAGGAGTGAAAGTTGTTGGTTGAGCTCATCAATTTCTCCTTTCAAGACAGCAGTATCACTGCTGTACTTTTGCTGGACAATGCTGAGGTAGTTGATGTGTGATTGAAAGGAGTCCTCAAGGTAGCTGACTCGCAGTTTGGTGCAGTGGTTGCTGTCTCTGTCAGGGTTGTCTGGATCCCATGGCGACCACTGAGCAGAGTCAGGTGTGGGTTGGCTTGGAGTCGCAGGAGGTTGGACTGCATCTACAGGAGAAGGAATGTCTTCATCCCTGTGGGTGTCTCCAGGCATGAGTGGAGCTAGGGTGCTCTGGTGGGGTTGGAATGGGGGTGCCTAGAGGTTGGCAGTACTCCTGCCTCTGCCTCTAGCCTGTGGAGGCATCAGAGGTGATGGGAGATGGACTCAGTTGATAAAAGATGATGAAAAACAAATAACAGAGGATGATTTGTTGATGAAACATCTGTAAAGCAAGCAGGGATGTGTGCAGATTTGGTTGTTAACCAATGAGGTGGGGGCTCGGCGAAAAACTTGGTGTGGTGTTTTCTTTCTCTGTGGTTGTAACGGCAAGGGAGTCTTTTTTATGGTTCTAGTTTGCCTGTCCTTTCAGTTGTTTAGTATAACCACCTCAGCAGCAGGAATGTGTTTTTTACTTTATTTTCCTATTTTACCTCAGTTCAAAAAGGCCCCTCTATGGTTGTCCTTCCGGAGCTTCCCTTGCGGAATGGTTCCCCTCGAGCCACCAAGTCCTATAAATGTTTTTCCCCCCCATGTGCCACGGCCAAGGCCCCAAGTTGCTATGTACGTGGCCAACAGGTGACTAGAGTGTTTCTCTGTTGTTCCAGTATTTTTTGGTACCCTGGACGAGATGGCTGTTGATATCCACTCACTCTCTGGGTTCTTTGATACGGCTCACAAAGTCCTACACATTTATCACTCTTACTTTACTCAATGGGGAGACCCTTACTTTATCACTGTCTCCCCCATTGCTTTGTTCCATAGGGATGACTTTCTGGTCTTGTCATTGTGTGACTTCCACCTGCATTATCCCCTGTCAGACCCTAATAGCGTCATTCCCCCTAGGGTCCTTACGTCCCCTGCCCAATAGTTCAGAAATGGGGGGAACAAGTCTTTCATACTTCTCAACACCTAAGGAGTATTTACTCGCTTCCTGTTTGACACTGTTACCAGGCCCTCTGTCCTGGATCTTTCCTTTATGAATAATTTTTAACTTCCTTCTTTTGTATCTTGGGATACCTCCTTCAAGTCTACAGGCTCAGATCATGTTCCACTTTCTCTTGCATTTTAACTTCACTCTAAAGTAGTGGCTCCTGCTTGTGCTAACTGGCAGACGACAGATTGGGAGACTGTGGCCCCTACCCTGGGCAACCTATCACTCGGGCCTAGCCCCTCTTTCCCCACGTCAAGCTCCCTCTCCACCTGGTTCGATGCCTCCTTGGATGCTGTAACCTCAATTCCCCTTGGCCTTACTCCGATGAAGCGGTCCTCAGCATATTCAAAGCTGTGGTGGTCTGCTCACCTGTCTACACTTAGATCTATTTTGAGCTCAATTTCCTGTGCTGCCTACCATGGCCAGGGCATCCTCTCCCAATTCAAATAGGTCAGGGCCTCTTACTTCAAGGCAATAAGCAAGACCAAGGCTAGTCTCTGGAAATACTTCCTTGCTGGAATCAACAGCCAGTCAGTCTGGTCAGGCAAGAAGTTTGCCTGTGGCCAGGTACCATGTCACTTTCCTTCCCTTCCGGGTGCCGATACCCCAACCAAGATAAAGGATACCCTCCTGCAACATTTCTTTCCACTAGTCCCACCTCTCACTCCACCAACACGCCTGCTCCCTTCCCTTATGGGTACACCACCTCTCAGCCTCTCTGACGTGTCTGCAGTACTCCACCGCACCTTCTCCTCCTCTGCCCCAGGACCTGACTCCATCCCCTACGTAGTCTTGAAGGCAATCCACAGATCAAATAACAAGTTACTCCCAGTACTACTTTCTCCCCTCCTCTCTCATGGTTTCCACCCTCCCTCAATGAAAAAGGACAATGGTATTGTTCTAGACAAACCTGGTAAGTCCGACTACTCCTCCCTCTCCTCTTTTCGCATCATTGTCCTTGTTGGGAATGCATCCTAATGTGGTAAGGTGTGTGACTTCGCCCACACAGCAATCAGGTGGGACATAGCGATGGTGAGGAAGACGTGGCATTATCGTGGGCCTGTATAAATATATAAGGGGGCGTGAGATCCCTGGAACAAATAAGACATACTCTCTCACTATCTCCAACAGGTTATAAGCCCGGAATTTCGCTTCACACAAACCTAGTGTTATAACACTGTTACTACCCAAACCCTACATCACTGAACTTGATCTTAGTACCATGTCTACCACAAGGAATACTGCGCGTGTCACGGCTGCAAATGACCCAATTTACAGATCTAAATATGGTGAATTTAACAAGTTGACTCATAGTAACTATCATCAATGGCGTTGAGATATCGAAGAGGTCATTCGGGCTGAGAAAGCACTTGGTATTGTCAAAGGAACTGAGCAGGCTCCCCACCCCGGAAACAGCCAAGCAGCTCTCCAGGCCATGGACCGATTTGAACATCGCTCGAACAAAGCTCGTACCCTGATCGCCATGTCTTGTACATATTCTATCAAGACACATATTTGAAATATTGAGGACCCAGCCGAGATGTGGAGTATCCTTCAAGAAAAGCTTGGATCCTCCAACTCCCGTGCTGGACAACCAGCTCTCTCCAATGCATTTAACAGCCTCCATCCTCTTGATACAGACTCTAGTATTGCCGACCATATCTCAAGGATGCACGAGATCAGCAATCAGCTTATTGGAACCAATGCTGAGATCAATGATCAAACATTCATCACCAAGCTTCTTTCCTCTCTTCCACCCTCATATGGCCTCGCCCGCGGTGTACTCAGCTTCGCGAAAGATAATCTTACCATTGACTCGATCACATCTACAGTTCTGGAAGAAGAACGAATTCTTCTGGAAGAGCATACTGATAGTGCTGGAACTTTCTTAGTCTTAGGTACACCATTCGCAGGCTTCGCTCATCGTGAAGGTCATGGAAGCTATCGAGGAGGCCTTAAAGTTGGCCATAGAGGTAGCTATAGAGGAGGACGAGGAGGACATAGGGGGATCCAGAAACATGCTATCAACTCCAACCCTCGAATTGCTAGCAAATGCTGGCACTGTGGCAAGGCGGGACATCGAAAATCTGACTGCCGCAAATTTAAAGCTGATCAGAAACGTGACGACTTAAGCAATACCTGTACCCATGCAGCCTTCTCCTATGCCCAAGCCCTAATGGCACATAGGATATTGAAATTCCACCGACCAGGAGAATGGTTTATTGATTCAGGAGCATCCCATCATATCAGGCATGATAGAGATCACCTCAGTAACCTCTGTTACTTCAAAACGCCTATCCAGGTCTCAATGGGTAATGGACATCCAGTTATGGCCTATGCGAAGGGGACTATAAAACTACGTCTACCCTCCGGCCGTACCATTAAGATATACGCGCTACTAGCCCCTCAGATGAAATATTGCCTTCTGTCAGTAAGCTGCCTTGATAAAGACCCTAAGATCAACATTACCTTCTGCCAAGGCAAATGGAGCATAAATGATGAAGTCATTGCAACAGGGAAGGAGGGAATATAGCACTTCTTAGGGGAACCAGTGAGAAAGAACACCCTGGAGGCATTACCACCATCCCAGAAATCCTCCACTGCCTTCGGATTTGCTACTGTGACCTCCTGTTCAAAGCATGGTAGATTGGAGTTATGGCACCAGCGTTTAGGCCACCTTGGAATACAATCAGTAAAAAGTCTACTAAAAATGTACGATGTATTTGCTGAGGATACCACTGCAAGAATGGAACCCGACCTACCAGAAGCTGAGAGCTCTCTGGGCCAGATGTGCCGGAAAGGCCAGGAAGAGGGGGAAGGCATGAAGGAATCCCCACTATTTGTATGTGTGACCTGCATCAAAGCCAAGCACCAGCGCAAGATTGCCAGGAAGCCGATTGAGCGTACAACCAAACCCTTTCAACTCGTCCACTCGGACCTTGCTGGCCCAATTACTCCAGCTTCAGTGGCAGGTGCCTACTACTTCATTTTATACATTGATGACTACTCACGTTGTGCCTGGCTTTACCTCCTCAAAAGAAAATCCAGTCGCGAAGTCACCTCCAAGTTCTTAGAATTCAAGCAGTATATACGGACCCAGTTTCCAGAATACCCTATTCAGAGGTTCAGATGTGATAATGGGAAAGGAGAATATGACAATGATTGCTTCAAAGACCTCCTACGTACCTCTGGTATCTCATATGAACCATCGCCCCCATATACACAACACAAAAATGGTGTCAGTGAGCGGATGATTCGTACTCTGGTAACAAAAGCCCGTGCAATGATGATTGATTCCCACCTTGAAGATCAGTTATGGGCCGAAGCTGTGAATACCGCAGCCTACCTTCATGCCAGAAGTCCCTCCCGTGCTCTGGAGGGAAAGACCCCATATGAACTCCTCTACCAGAAGAAGGCAGAGATAGGACATCTTGGTCGCTTTGGTTGTGCAGCGTACAAGCTTATACCAAAAGAACTCCAAGCTGGAAAGTTCTCTACCCACTCCAAGGAATGTGTTATGCTGGGATACGTACATAATACTTCCAAGATATGGCGTATCTGGGACCCTGGATTCCCAAGAATAATTAATGCCTCAGATATTATATTCAATGAAGCAGCCATGCCAGCAGTTGAAAAAAGGCTTCTGGGCCTACCTGAGACACAGGTGTTGAAAGCAGGCCTAAAAGCCCTGGATGAGGTACAAGGAGAGCCAGAACCCATGCCAGAGGAATTAACGCCTATGACCGGAGTGTCAACAGAAGAATCAGTACCGAGAGCGGAAGTATTCCCAACCATGGTGGAGAAGCCTACATCCATAACAGATGGTATTCAGACAGACTTGGGAGAGGCTGAAGATATGGAGGACCAGATCGTTCTTGCTATTCCTGGTACGGCATTGATACCTGCAAGAAGTCCTGCATCTGCCGGAAGCCTTGCATCTGGTGCAAGGCCTGTAAGAGACGATGGATCTACCCAGGCAGATATTACTAGTATAAGATCTACGGATCAAACCTTCCCATCCACGCGCACTATACCTGGACCAACCTCGAGGATCAAGGGCCCTCTACCCCGAAGATCTACACAACTAGGTGGTATAAGAGTTGCGACTGCGGCATGTGCTAGTATTGAGCAAGGTGACCCGACTAGCTACCGGGAAGCCCTGTCTCGTGAATATACTAGGAAATGGGAGGAAGCCATGAATGAAGAGTTGCACTCGCTACAAGAGAACAGAACATGGGACTATGTGTTGGAAAGCCCTGTACAGCAGGTAATCAGTTGCAAGTGGGTCTATAAGACGAAAACCAACCTGGATGGTACCAAGAGATTCAAGGCCCGGCTAGTAATCAAGGGCGATGAGCAAACAGACTATGGTGAAACGTTTGCTCCAGTTGCGAAGCAGATTCGCTTTCGGGCAATGATGGCACTAGCTGCGCGCTATGGGTGGGAGGTTGACCAGATGGATGTAGTCGCAGCCTTCCTTAATCCTCCAGTTAAAGGTGAAATCTACATGCAGATTCCAGAAGGTATTTCTGGAAAGGAGGGGAATGTGTGTAAGCTGAGGAAGGCATTATATGGATTAAAGGAAGCACCGCGCCTGTGGCATGAACACATTGACAGATTTCTAGGCACTATGGAATTTACAGGTTCAGAGAACGATCCTAACCTATATATTCTTCAAGCTAGTGATCCTGTATTTATTCTGCTCTATGTCGATGACCTGTTGATTGCTTCAAGGAGCCATATAGCAGTTGATCGAATTAAAGGTCTCCTTTCCTCTCAGTATAAGATGACTGATTTAGGATCCGCCAAACAATATCTGGGGATTCAAATAAAGCGAAGCCCTAGAGGGACTATCAGTATCAACCAAGGCAGGTTTATTGATTCCATACTACAGAGATATGAAATGGATGCTTGTGCTGGTGTCAGTACTGCAATGGAATCTGGAGCAAATGCAGATGAGGCCTCCGAACCCTGTACTCCTGAGGACCGCAAGAAATAACAATCCCTGGTAGGTAGTATTACCTAGGTAGCTACTACGACCCGGCCTGATCTCGCTTATACCGCCTCTGTACTGGGAAAGTACAATGCTGCCCCAACACTAAAACACCTTTCTATGGGCAAACGAGTACTCCAGTACCTCAGAAAAACCAGAGACCTAGCCCTGACATATAGTAATGGGAACTGTAACGACCCTACGATATAGAGCTATGGTAACCTACGTCTACGCCGATACATAAGGCCAAGAGATCAGATGGTAGACGAGGTGGATATGCAGGGGCATATCCGAGAGATATCTGATGGTGCGGAAATCTCTAAGAGCAGAAGGTACTTAAGGAATAGGTGTACCTAAGTAGTGGTAATAACGTGACAATGTCCGCTCTAGCCTATGGATAGGTCAGAAGGCCGGGTGAGTTTACCCTACCCAAGGAAGTCACGTTACCCTACCATGGAGACCGATTTCCTATCACCATGGACATACTTACCCTACCTTTGGGACACTATTACCCTACCTTCCGTCGGAAATGTTCTCGGAGGAATTTCGGGAAATGTTAGGATTGTTTGTTACGCAATGACGATCGACGGGCACTTGATTGCACTTTGATCGGAAGACTACGGGAGGAGCTACAGTGCTCCGAACAAGTTGTAACGTGGTAGAATTATTCCTAACAGGTACCTGCGGCCCCAGGGTTCGCCCCGGGCGTCATGGGCCAAATGGGTGGAGTTGCCGTTATGCTAGTTAAATTGAATCTATGAAGACATGTCCATAACACTGTATGCGTCGTCGCCGTCCGTCCGACCGGAAGCTGTTCGCAGGATATACAAGGGGGCCAAGGTGAGAAGGTCAAGCACCTTCTCCAAAAAGAACAGAGTAAAACGGACCAAAACTGACGGAGTTAGCGTGAGCTATCCGGAAGGGTCCCCAGAGTAGTCCCGGGTAGTGCCGGAGACATCTGAGAACGTTTTACGCAAATCAAGCCTACCCGTGCCCCTTTGCCGTAGGCTCTTTGTAGGTTGTTTGAAGACTCTAATAGCATGACACTTATCATGGTGAGTGGTGTGCCGGGGGTAAGGCACCATTGGTAGCGCCTACGGGTCCCGCCGCCGACACAGCTCTCCGGGGGAGCGTCGTAGACCCCCTAAGTTCGCAATCAAGAATGATAGAACTTAGCCGAAGGACAGCTGATGTCTACGAGTGCTTTCATAGGTCATAGCATATGGGTAAAGAGTCATTTAGTTAGCTTTCCTAAGGGTCTCGACAGTTAGCCACTGACGAGACACCGCTGTGCAGAGGTTTTCACTCCGGCCGGTGTATTGGTAAACACCTCGCAGGAACTGATGTGCATATGGGAGATTTCTGCTAGAGTGCGCTGACACCTATAGCCCTTCGGGGGCACGGTAATGGTGCCGGGACAACCCTTACGGAGAAGGGCATACTCACGTTGGTCGGGGTAACCTGATGGGGGAGTTTTTTGGTATAAGTCTGACTACTTAAAGATTATACGAGAACTCTCCTACCCCGACACAATCAACATCCTCTCGAGAGACTTTAATTGAGATAAGCCTGAGCTTAACGATATTAAGTTTTACTGTTTACTTTTATTCTTTACACTTTTGCAAGAGCTGTGTTCGAGAGATTAGAAGTTAGGTGCGGTCGCATCCTTGGGAGCCATCTACCTGAGGGAGCCCCCGTTACAGGAACAGTGCTGGTACTAGCACCATTACCTCTAAGGGGCTGAAGGACTCCGTTGGCTTTACAGATTCTGATTGGGCAGGGGACAAAGGAGATCGGGGATCTACTTGTGGATATGTCTTCTTGCTGCAAGGTGCAGCCATATCATTGAAATCCAAAAAACAAAAGCTGGTGGCTCTCTCGAGTACAGAAGCAGAGTACATTGGATGTGCGATGGCATCTATGGAAGGGATCTGGCTGCAACGTCTCTTAAGAGACTTTACAGATTTCAAGCCTAAGCTAAACATACTGGAAATGGACCACAAGAAAAGGAAGAGAGAATTGGATGATGATTCGGATGACCATACTCCAAATACCGCACAGTTTCTATATGCCGACAACCAAAGTGCAATCGCTATTATCAAGAATCCTGGATTCAATGAACGTACTAAGCACATTGATGCCAAATACCACTTCATCCGCGATGCCTATAAGAAAGGGATGATCCAGCTTGAATATATTCCAACAGCCGATATGACCGCCGATATCATGACCAAGGCACTACCCCGCGAGGCACATTGGCGCCATGTCAAAGGAATGGGTTTATCGGAGGACGATGTTTAAGTAGGAGGACTTCAAGGAATCAGAAGAAGGGAAGAAAAAGATGGAAAGCTGGCAGGATATGGATATTGCTTTAATTTCTATTTTTTCCTTTCTTTCTCCCTTGTATGTACATGGAGTCTCTTTTTCCTCCATCCTTGAAGTCTTCCCACAGGGTGGGTTGGAGGTTTTTTATTGAAACTGCCATTTGTCTTTCCTTTTTTACATTATTTTATTATTATCATATATTTTCATCTTTCGTGCATGATAGCATGTACAGTTATGTATGACGTTATGGATATTAGGAAGAGTGGGAGTGTTGGGAATGCATCCTAATATGGTAAGGTGTGTGACTGCGCCCACACAGCAATCAGGTGGGACATAGCGATAGTGAGGAAGACGTGGCATTGTCGTGGGCCTGTATAAATATATAAGGGGGCGTGAGATCCCCGGAACAAATAAGACATACTCTCTCACTATCTCCAACAGTCCTCCTTCAGACTGTTGCCAAGATCATGGAGCTCATTGTGGACCTGAGGCTGGTAGCGGTCGCAAGGCTGGCAGTCTTACTCAAGATCAACCAATATGGCTCACTAGCTGGGCTAAGCTACTATGATGTGCTCACAACCCTCTCCCACCAGATTTGTCTCCACCAAGCAAGGGGCCTAAGAGCCTCAACTATATTCCTCAATATAAAAGGGGGCTTTGACAACATCAACCACAACCAGCTCTCCTCCATCCTCATCAAGCATGGCACCACCTGCTGCCTAACTGTGTGGGTGGGCTCCTTCCTATCTCTGTGCCAGTGCTGCTTGGTCTTCGAGGGGGCACCTGGTACCTTTTCACCTATGGCGGTCGGTACCCCTTATGGGTCCCCAGTCTACATGTTACTTTTCATTATTTATGTGTCCTCTATAGATCGCTCTATTACCTCGTACCTGACCATCTCCTGTGAGGACAACTTTGCCCTGACTGGGGTGTCGCTGTCCCCCAAGGCAAACATCAGGCATCTTCAATGCTACTTCTATATTGTCCAGGAACAAGTACCCAAGCAGGGGGTAGAATTCTCAATTGTTAAAACCGAGCTCACATACTGGCATACACCTCGCGACCGTCACCCTGTGGCCTCGTCCCGCATCAACCTGAACAACAATTTGTTTTACCCATCACCCAAGCTCAGGTGGCTCGGCTACTGGCTCATGCCCACCTGAGAGACCATTCCTCATTTTACCAGGGGCCTAGCCCTAGTGCAGACTGCCTTCATTACTGTAGGCAGGCTCAGTGAGCCAGGAAAGGGTATGGCCTCCGGGTTCAACCACAAGCTAGTAGTGGGCTTGATTCTTTCTATTCTCACCTTTGGGGGAGATGTCCTGGTCCCTAATGTGGCCATGCTCAATAAAATCAATATCTTTTAGCACTGAGTCCTGCTCTAGATTACCAAATGTTTTTCGTCCACCTCAATAGTGGCCCTCCACATGAAGGTGTCCCTCTCACCAATTAATGACTACCTGGCCCTCAAACCAAGGGGTGCAGCCATACATGTGATCTGCTCTCCCCCTGCAGAGAATGCTGCCTCTACCCGACTCCAGGAGACAGTCCCCATATGGAACGGTTGACATGTCTTTTTCAACCGCCCCCTGCTGGAGGGGGTGCAGGGCAATGCCCTCCCTAGCAACTGGAAGTCCACCCCCAGGAGTGGTAGTAAACATCTCCCGCACGACACAGTAGTCTACTCTGTGCTGGCCCTTATTCTCTGGCTACTACCCCGGGCGCCCATCACCTCATTGCCCCTCGCCTGGACTCTGTTACCATTACGACTATGGCAAAAGAAAAAACCACACCAAATCTTTTGCTGAGCTTTTATCTCATTGGCCAACAACCAATTCTCACCGCTTCCCCAACCTATTTTACAGACTTTTCATCAAAAGATCATCCTTTATTATTTGTTTTCCTTCACCTCTATCAACTAAGTCCCATCCGCGACCCCACTGATACCTCCCGAAGGTAAATGCAGAGGAACGGGGGCTGCAAACCTGCTTGCACCTCCTTTCAACCCCCTACCTCCTTTCAACCCAGCCTCGCCTGATGATACTCAGATGGCTGAGGATACCCCATTACCAGTCCAGACGGTCGGTACCTCCTTTCAACACTATAAAGGAGAGGCCTCTGCCTTAGACCCTCTGGACACCTACATTGTTCAACTCAGAGAAGATCTCAATGCTATGATGGCCAAATACAAAATCCTACAAATCATCTTCACAGCCATGGAAAAGTACCTCAATGATGTCCAGGAACGTCATATTCAGGATACAGAGGACCTGAAAACCATGATAACCAACCTCACCAACCAAGTTGCGCAGCTTCAGTCTCAGCAACTCTTGTAACAACCCTAAACCACCCATCAATCTACCTTGCCAGCACCCCCAACCACGCAAACCTGAGCCCAAAAAGTTGCCAGAACAGCCCCAATCAAACCCTCTACCTCCTTACCAAACAAGACCCGTCTCCTGGCCCTCCTCACGAAACGCGACTGTAAGATTGTGATTGAAAGAGATTGAACAGCCCTGCCAGACAACACCAACCACCTCACCATCTGTGTTGCTGTGAACACAGCCATCCAGAAACAGCTTATCTCCAATATTGAGTTCACACCAAACCACCCTGTCCTCCTTGTTACCAAGGACAATGCTCCTGCCTCTACTGTTCTCAAAAACCACCGCTTTGCCATTGAGGAGGCTATCACAGCCACAGTCCCACCAGTCAATGGCCTCAGAAAGGATGAGGTCTGGCAAACAGTCATTATTCATGGTATCCCTACCACCTCTACCTTTGCTACTGTCCAGGCTGAGATTGAAATATTCAATTCTGGCACCCACCTCCCCCACCCTTCCAGCTGGCTCACCACAGAAGCCCTACGTCAGAACAAGCTGGCATCTGCCATGGTTCACACTATTGCTGGCAAAGACTCCACAGAAAAAGTCCTCCGCAGAAGCCTCTCGCTCTTTAGCAGGAAGTTTAAGGTACAACGCTATCTTGCCTTTGGCCCTAACACCCAATGCTCCAGATGCTTGGAATTCCATCACCACTCTACCCAATGCAACAAAACCCCCCACTGTGCTATCTGCTCCCAGGAGCACCCAGCCTACCTCCAAGCATGCGGCCGATCTGACTACCCTACCAAGGGCAAGCCATTCCTTAACACTACCATCAAATGCCACAACTGTGGAAACAATCATATGGCCATCTTCAAGGAGTGCTCCATCAACCTTCATGCACACCAGGCAGCTACTGAGAGGAGGAATAGGACTGCTGAGGTTTCTTTACATATGTTTCCTCTAACGGTTAGGCTTTAGGCGGGAAGGAGGATTTCCTTGATGTTGTTTGGCTTATGACATGCCTACTAAACAGTAGCAACAATCATGTAGTAACAGATGGAATCACGGACGCAGCACCAGGTGGTGCTGTATGTATGGTAGTTGCCGCTTCATAGCCACATGGCTCCATAAGTATAATGACCTATAATAATAATAATATAATTGCCCCTTGCCTGTATGAACGAAGAGGGGTGCCACTCTACTACTCTATGAAAGTGAAGGTCAAGTCCACTGCTATGGCAGACCTCTCCAGGTCAAGTCGCGCCTCAGACACCACACCCTATCCCTTCTCCCACTCCCTGCACCCCTTCATGGCCCTTCCAAGGTTTAGTGCAGGGCACATCCATGAGATAAGATCTGGCAGCAGGTACCTCGCTGTCCACACTGCCTGGCATCATCAGGACACCTCCACCCTCTGCTCCTCTTGCGAGGAAGAAGATGAGATGTTCGAGCATGCCATTCTTCACTGTCCCGCCAAAGCCGACCAATGTGACACTCACCTTCAAGATGTTAAACAGTTAGGACCTGGTGCCCCAATCTGGTCTTCGGCACGCCTCATCATGAGTCTGACCAGCTTCATCTCCTCCACTGGCACTGGTTTCCTGCCTACCTTGCAGGCGATCAGAGAGGACTCTGTTTCATCATCGGGATCCCCTAGTATCCCATGCTAAAATACCCCCTGCTTCCTACAGGTTCAGCGCTTTTTCTTGCTTTTGTATTGTGTGTTTTTTCATGTTGATAGGGCAGGCCGTGCTAGTTCTCTAGGGGCAGCCAGGGGTGGGGGTGTATTGGTTTGGGCGTGTTATAGTTTTTGGTTTACTGGGGGTCCAGTAAGGAAGAATGTTTCTTTACATGTTGTTTTGTTAGTCATCCCCAGCAATGCATGGGGCTATCTTGCTCTGATTTGAAGGACCTCCTGCTTGGTGTGTGTTTCGGTATTGTTTATGTTTGGGATAAAGGTTTTTTTACCTCATACCGCCAGGTCCATGCACAGTGTTGTACCATAAACAATAATGACATGAAATTAAAAAAAAAAAAAAACTGCTTATTGAGCCATGTGGCTATGCAGCGGCAACTACCATACATAGGACACTACCTCATGCCGCGTCCGTGATTCCCTCTCTTACTACATGATTGTCACTACTGTTCAGTGGGCATATCATAAGTCAAACAACAACAAGGCAATCCAGCTCCCCGCCTAAAGCCTAACAAGTACGGGAAACACAAGTAACGAAACCTAAGCAGTCTTATTCCTCCCCTCAGTAGCTTCCTGGTGTGTGTGAAGATAGATAGGATACTCCTTGAAGGTGGCCATATGATTGGTTCTACACTTTTGGCATTTGATGGTAGTGTGAAGGCATAACTTGCCCTTGGTAGGATAGTCAGAGCTGCCGCATGTGTGGAGGTAGGCTGGGTGCTCCTGAGAGTAGATAGCATAGTGGGGGATTTTGTTGTATTGGGTAGGGTGGTGACTGAATTCCAAGCATCTAAAGCATTAGGTGTCAGAAGCAAAGGCAAGATAGCATTGCACCTTGAGCTTCCTGCCAAAGTGTGAGAGGCCTCTGCTCAGGGCTTTTTCTGTGGCGTCTTTGCCAGCAATGGTGAGAACCATGGCAGATACCAACTTGTTCTGACACTGGCCTTCTGTGGTGAGCCATCTGAGAGGGCAGGGAAGGTGGGTGCCAGGATTGAAAGTTTCAATTTCAGCCAGGATAGTAGCCAAGCTGGAGGTGGTGGGGATGACGTGAATGATGACCTTTTGTCAGACCTCATCCTTTCTGAGGCCGTTGACTGCTGGGACCATGGCTCTAATAGCCTCCGCAATGGCAAAGCAGTGGTTTTTGAGAACAGTAGAGGCTGGAGTAGTGTCCTAGGTGACAAGGGGGACAGGGTAGTTGGGTGTGAACTCAATGTTAGAGATAAGCTGTTTCTTGATAGCTGTGTTCACAGCATCAGGGATGGTGAGGTGGTTGGTATTGTCTGATAGGGCCGTTGCATCTCTTTCAATCACAATCATTGGGTGGCGTTTGGTGAGCAGGGACATGACAGGGGCTTTGTTTGGTAGGGCAGTGAAGGGTTTGAATGGGACTGTTTTGGCAGCTTTCTGGGCCCAGGTTTGCGTGGTTGGAGGTGCTGGCAAGGTAGATTGATGGTTGGTTGATAGTTGTTGTAGGAGTTGCTGAAACTGAAGTTGCGCACCCTGGTTAGGGAGGTTGGTTATCATGGATTTCAGGTTCTCTGTTTCCTGAATATGACCTTCCTGGACAACATTGAGGTGCTTTTCCATGGCTGTGAAGGTGATTTGGAGGATTTTGTATTTGGCAATCATAGCATTGAGATTTTCTCTGAGTTGAACAATGTAGGTATGCAGAGGGTCTGAGGCCGAGGCCTCCTCTTCTTGGTGTGGAATGGAGGTGCCGACAGTCTAGATTGGTGGTGTGGTATCCTCAGCTATCTGGGTGTCATCAGACGAGACTGGCTTGTGGCGAGGTAGTGGGTTGAAGAGAGGTGCCAGAGGATTTGCAGTCCACGTTCCTCTGCCTCTGCCTTTTGGAGACATCGGAGGGGTCAGGGATTGGACTCAGTTGTTAGAGGTGATTGAAAACACATGATAAAGGATGATTTGGGTGCTGTTTTGCAAAAATGATGACAATTTACTGTTGCTACAAATCAGGTGGTATAATTCTCAGCATTTTGTAGACGATAGAGTAGGCTCTGAGCTCTTTGAAACATATTTGGATTTAAATTTGTAGCAATATTAGACCTATCTTTCTCTTTTTCTCAAAACAGGTTTGGTTGACATGCAAACTAAATTTAAATTTGCTCCTAACTCAAAACAAGAAAACACACAAGTGTAGTCGTTTTCACAAAACAGTACCTATTTATAGATGAAAAGTCTATAAGAGGACTTGGGGAAGTGGTAAGAATTGGTTGTTGGCCAATGAGGTGAAAGCTCGGCAAAAGATTTGGTCTGGTTTTTTCTTTCACTGTAGATGTAACTGCAATGGAGTCCAATATACATAATGTAACCCTCAGGCTACAGGTCCGTGAATCCATCTCTTACATCCTAGTAGCAACTGTTCAGTGGGAACAAGCCATAATGATGCAAGGAAATCCACCACTCTGGCTATAGCCTAACCGATATCCTAAAGGAAATACATGGAAAGAAACCTAAACAGTCCTATTCCTCCTGTCAGTAGCTGCCTGGTATGCATGTTGGTAGGTGGGACATTCCTTGAAGGTAGCCAGGTGATTGTTGCTACTGTTGAGGCAAAGGATGGTAGTGTGAAAGTATGGTTTGTCCTTAGTAGGGCAGTCTGATCTTCAGCAAGTGTGGAGGTAGGCTGAGTGTTCCTGAGAACAGATCGCGCTGTAGCATGTTTTGGTGCATTGTGTTGGGTGGAGGCCAAACTTCAAGCATCTAGAGCATTGAGTGTCAGGACCAAAGGTGAGGTAATGTTGTATCTTAAACTTTCTTTCAAAGAGTGAGAGGCCTCAACTAAGGGCTTTGTCTGTGGTGTCTTTGTTGGCAATCGTGAGAACCATAGCTGATATAGCATTGTTCTGGCATTAGTCTTCTGTGGTGAGCCATCTAGGAGGACAGGAGAGGTGAGTGCTAGGGTTGAAAGCTTCAATTTCTGCCTGGACTGTGGAGAAGGTAGTGGTGGTTAGGATGCTGTGAATGATGACCTTGTCCCAGACTTCATCTTTTCTGAGGCCAGAGGCAGCAGGAATGGTAGCTCTGATAGCTTCCTTAATAACAGAGCAATAGTTTTTGAGTACAGTAGATGCAGGAGTGTTATCCTTGGTAATAAGGAGGACATGGTCGTTTGGATGTGAACTCAATGGTGGAGATAAGCGGTTTTTGGATTGCTGTGTTGATAGCATTACGAATGTGGAGGTGGTTGGTGTCATCTGCAAGGGCAGTGCCATCTCTTTTAACAACAATGGTACAGTCGGGTTTGGTCAAAACTTCAGCTGGTGAAGTTTTGTTTGGAATGGTGGTCGATGGGTAGGCAGTGAGTGTTTTGGGTACCTTCTGGCCCAGGTTTGCTGCAGTGGGTAGTTTGGTGGGGTGGAGAGTGCGGGAGTTGGGGTGGAGGCAGGCTGTTGAAGCTGTGCTTGTAGGAGTGAAATTTGTTGCTTGAGCTCATCAATTTGCCTTTTCAAGAGCGCAGTGTCACTGATGTGTCTTTGTTGGACAATGCTTGTAACCGGAGCTGGTACTCGGTTAGTTTGTTTTTTGTTTTATGTTTTATGTTTTGGTTTAAGTATCGGTTGATACTTAGTTTGTTTTATGTTTTGTTTTAAGTATCGGTTGATACTTAGTTTGTTTTATGTTTTGTTTTAAGTATCGGTTGATACTTGGTTATTTTTATGCTTTGATTGAGTAAGAACATGAAGTGAGAATTCATGATCGTACTCAAACACATGTACTTAAAAAGACCGCCGTCTTCCACTCTGGAAACGGCAGACTTCGACAGACAGTATTTTAATATACTCGGTTGAACGGTTATCTTTATTCTCCTATTACACCACCGAAGCCTCCCTTAGCGAGCCTAGAAGTTGATAGCCTCCGGTAGGCGCCACTTCTCTCCTATTGTACCGACAGCGTGATTAACGCCCCGGCGTGAACACGTTACAATGCTGACGTGGGCGATAAGTGATTGAAAGAAGTCTTCAAGATAGCGGACTTGCAGACTGGTGTAGAGGGGGGTGCCTCTGACAGGGTTGCTTGGTTCCCATGCGGTCCGCTAAGCAGACTCAGGTGAGGGCTAGCTTGGAGCAGCTGGCTGCTGGACTGTATCTACAGGAGAATGAATATCTTCCTGTAGGCCCAGAGCATGCAGGTCGAAGGGCTATGGCATTGTTGTGAGAAGGGCCCCCAGGACCTGGACAGTAGGGTGCTAGTGGACGCAGAGCAGATGAAGAGGAGGGAGGCCAAACCCAGGTGATGAGTGTCTAGGGATTTGGCAGCAGACTGCAACTAGGATCACAGATGCTAGCCCTTTTCCCAAACACAGGAGCTGTATTACTACTTCACTCATGTAGTCACTTGTTCTCAGAGTAACAGTGTAACCTAGTAGATGGGATACCTCCAGCCACTGTGAAAGGAGGTAGGACCAGGCCCCCAATAGTCCAGAGAACCCCCAAGAAGACTGATTGTCAGACTCTCCCCTGCTAGAAGAAAGCCAACCATTCAAATCGTAAGCGAGCCTAGTAAAAGCTTGGTGAAGAGGAGAAGGGAGGATTGTGAGAACCTCCAGATGTGAAAGCGACCCTGGTTTATGTCTGTTCCCCCCATTGCTTTATTCTCCGGGCTCAACTTTCCCATGCTGTTACTTGATGACTTTAACCTTTACCACCCCTTGTCCAATCCTAGTACAATCATCCTCCCCCAGAACCTTACCTCCATTGTTGCCTACTTCAGAAAGGCAGTAGATAGGGCCTTTTCCCTCCTTAATACCCCCGGGATCTACACACCCTTTCTCTTCGACAACACTATCAGGCCCTCTGTATTGGACCTTTCCTTTGCAAATGATCTGTTGCTTCCATATGTTCCATCATGGAACACGGTCCTTAAGTCTGCCGGCTAAGCTCATGTTCCCATTTCACTTGATTTTCGACTACCCTCAGAAGTGGTTGCCCCTCCCTGCCCCAACTTGGAGACAACAGATTGGTAGGTAGCAGCTACTGTCCTGGCTAGCTAGTCACCTGTTTCAAGGTCAATTATTTCGAACCTCAAGCTTCTTCTCCACATGGTTCAACTGTTCCTGGGATAAGCTAACGTCTGGTCTCCTTAGTCTCACCACAACAAAAACCGCCCTCAGTCTACTCCAAGTGTTGGTGGCCCACCAACCTGTCTGCGCTCGGGTCTATCCATAATTCTGTCTCCCATGCGGCCTAGTGTAGCAATGCGACCTACTCTGATCTTACAAAAGCAAGGGCATCTTATTTTAAAGCTATCAGTAAGGCCAAAGCAGACCTTTGGAAGGGGTTTGTCTCTCGCATCGACAATCAATCGATATGGTCAGCAAAAGGCTTGCTTATGGACGGGCTCCTGCATCCTTCCTCTCCCTCCCTGGGACTGATTCTCTGGGACAAATAAACGATACCCTCCTCTAACATTTTCTTCCAGCAATACCACCTCTCGCTCCACCTTCACGCCTGCTAGGACCTCCGTCTGGTACCTTTGTGATCACTTCGTCGGAGGTCTCCTCAGTCCTGTGGGGCTCCTCCTCATCTTTTGCACTGGGTCCTGATACCATCTCCTACGGGGTCTGAAAGGCCATCCAGTGATCAAATGACAAACTGATCCCTGCTCTTGTCTGGCCTCTCCTCTCCCATGCTTTCCACCCACCCCTGATGACGCAGGCCAATGGTATTGTACTTGACAACCTCACAAACCCGACTACTCCTCTCCCTCCTCTTTCTGCAAGAGGATTCCAACCACAGCAGCCAAGACCCCCCCTACAAGTTTTTGCAACAACTAACACTCCTCCTTTTTCCTGCACAGAGATTCCTGTTTAATAATTCACTTTAACTCTTTTCACTAATTTTCAGAACTTTATTCCTCCTTTTACCTCCATCTTGATACTAAATCCTGATTTTACCCATATTTTTTACCCCTGAATGGTCACCCCTTCAATACAGAACTCAGTCAGTTTAAGAGCCCTTGCTCCCAAATTTGAACAGCCTACTGTTCTTAGCTAGCACTGGTACCTGTTCAATTTTCAGTGGAGTAGCTCTTCTTTTACATCTTCTGTTTACTTTTGTTTCTTTGTTTCTCTCACTTGTTTTGATTTTCCTGTGGTTGCTACTTGCCCCCTACCACCCCTGTACTCTACCCCTGCACACTCCCTCCCAACTCTGGCCCACTGCTGAAAGGACTTAGGAATTTCCGCATTTTGGAACCTGTTATGCCTATTCACCCTACCCTCTACCAGACTACCTCAATTTCAGTTCCACTGAATCGCAATAGTCCTTTGACCTCTACTATTGACTCCAATTCCAAAACCCCTGTCAATTCCTTACTCCAGCAACACACTCCTCCCCATCTGAGGAGGGGACAGAAGAGAAGACCAGGTAGCCCTTCACCCACTCCTGCTAGTAGCAAACTACAACAAGTTTTTCATGTTACTTCTGTGCTGCCTACTTCTGCTTAAAGACTACCTTCATCTAGTTCCTTGTCTTCTGATATGGACTAGACTTATTCTTTTCCTCCTCCTACCTCAGCTCAGAGACCTCAGTACCCGATCTTTGAACACTTCTTACATGAGCTTGTTGGTGACATTAAAGCCATCAAGATGCACTATACACCTCCTCAACAGGATTGTCTCTCGCAACTTATTATCAACATCACCAGCTAGGCTAACAATGGCCTCTCTGCGAGTGCTTCCCCAATCCCAACTGAAATTGAAGTTAGACTAAACAAGCAGGAAAAGACTTTGGAGACTATCATAGCCACCTTGGACAAGCTGACAACCACCTCTTCTACCACCAATCCCCCATGTTTCTCCTCTCCTAAGGCCTAGGCTAATATTGTGAAACAGAATCAATCAGTCACCTCTACCTCTGTTGCCTAGTCTAAGCCTCGTAAAAGATTCCCTAATATTCTCCCTGAGTCTGAGAGGACCGTGATCCTCAAATCCACCCACCCTCCTACCAACTTCAACCAACTTCAGATCAGACAAGCTATGAATCTAGCCTTGCAGAAGGCTGACTTGAACATTACTGTTGTGCTAGTTAGGCTGTCTGTTAATAACAATATTGTTCTTGAAGTAAAGCCAAGAAATACTGCAGCTGAGTTGAAGGAGCAGGAAACTGTCTGGAGCTACCTGGTACCTGCATTATAGGAAGTGGTTGTCAGGGAGAAATGGTACAAGTTGGTTGCAGACTCTGTTTCTACTGACATGATTGTGGCAGATAGTAAGGAGAAGGAAATGGAAGCCTTCAGAGAGGATATTGAGACCTACAACCAGGACATTCATCTTGCTGCTCCACCCAGATAGTTAACTACAGTAGAGGCCAGAGCAGGAAAGTTACATTCATCCCTAGTTCTTTCATTTAAAACTGCCAGAGAATTGAAGTATGTACTGAGAAATAGACTGGTGATTGCAGGAACTTCAGTAAGAACTTCAGAGTTCATGGACACCAGACCTACCTCACAATGCAGAAACTGTCAGAAGTTTGGGTATCATCAGAAGGTCTGCAGGCAGGATCCTAGGTGTCAACTCTGTGGTGGAACTCACCCCACTAGGCTACACCAATACTCTACCTGTCAGGCTAGCAAGGATTGTGAACATACCCTATTCAAGTGTGCTAACTGTGAATCTCACAAATCTACTGACTTAAGGTGTGAAGTTTACAGGAATATTGTCAAGAAACCTGAACCTGCTACTGCTGACAACCCCTCTTATTCCTTATGAGAGGCAAGCCAATCCCTATTATCCAGCACAATTGTACAAAGACTTATCAAGTTCTGACGTCTCTCCTTAACTGCACTAATGGCAAAGCAGATAATGTTTTGATTCAAGAGCCCTTGCTGGCATCAGATGGTACTCCTTACTCTCACCCCTCCTTTGATTCTATTCTACCTGATACTGCTGATGGTGAAAAACCTAGAACTGCTGCCTACATTAGCAAATCCAGCCAGGATATCTTGTGTTCTTATAGAGTTGACCTGCTTCTTCACCTTGATGGTGATATCCTTCCACTCCAGATTCTACCTGTAACTGAAAGGTTTCCCCTTTGGAATATTTATAATGAAAGAAGAAAACTAACACCAGACTCTAGAATAGTCTATACTATGAACAGAACTTTACAGTACATTCAGCTACCACTATCCTCAGCCCTTTGTGGTGACTTCCATGCCGATCATCCCAGGTTGAATTCGGAAGTTCAACAGCGTATCAGAGGTGACTCTCTAGTGGACTGGTTTATAGCTAACAGTTGTAATCTAGTTAACTGCCTTGAATGTCGTACCTACAACTACAGACATAGAAATGGGACTTCAATTTTGAACTTAACACTAGGTACACCTGATATCTTTGACAGGCTTGTTGACTGGGTAGTGGATCAGGAGGCACATACTGGAAGTGACCATGAGGTGGTGAGATTCTCGCTAGTATTGGATGCTAACAGCTTAGTTCCAAGTCCTATGAGCAACAAATTCAACTGGAAGGTATCAAATTAGTCATCTTTTCGTAAGACACTGCAGGAATTAATGGCTAAGTCTTTCCCCACATTTACTCTTCTCCTTGATGAGACTACAGCTAAATCCTCAGACCACGCTCTATCCATTCTCACAGACTCAATTCACTAGTCTCTCTCACTCCATATTCCTCTTAGCCAACCTTACTCTAGACCAAAGAGGTGGTGGACTGGGAAACTTGCTAGTATGAGTACTGAGATGGCCAAATGCTGCAGGAAATGGAAACACTCGAGACTTGAGACTGGCGACACTAACCACGGGGGGTCTGGGAACAGCATGAGCAAAAAAAGATGCTTGCGTCCTGTGCGTCCGGTGCGTCAGACGCACAGGATGGACAGGTCGCAAACCGTTACTCAGGATGCGACGCTGCGGCACCCTGGCGCCCGAACTCCCCGCTTTCGCATTGCTGCCCCCTGCTTCCATCTGGACGTCGCTCCCGATGCCCGCTACGTTCGGACTGTCCATGCCGCACCCCCTCATGATCCCAATCCCCCGGCACCTGACCACATCGCGCTGTAACAACCTAACTCCTCCTGTTCTCCATCCTGATCCCAATTACTGAATCCTCCCCTCTCCTGACTTGGTTAACCACGCGCCTCACTATCTGGACTCGACGCCCCATCTCCTTGACAACTCTGGGCGGTTCTGGTATGTCCGTCCTCCTATCTGGACATCGACATAGCACTCTTGGTTGATCCGGATATCAGGGTATCTGGTTCCAAAATCCTGACACCCGGTGAATATTTCATCTGTGATCTGGACCATGCCTGGCCCCCATTTCGCTCTGGTGTCGTGTTCTCCACGCGCACGTCCGGATTGATACATTTTTCTCATAATTTCTACCGTTGGGCCTGGTTCTGCTTTCTTCACCTTGGGCTCTTTTACAGTGCACTATTGCGTCGTGAACTTCAAGTTTCGTACAAGTAGCTACATGACGTCTATGGAGTTCAGCGTCACGTCATCTCTCTGCAATTTATTCCCTTATTACATGTATTCCTCCCCCTCGCCAATTCTCCTAAAATACCCTCTCCCCCTCGTCAATTCTCCTGCAGTACCCCTTCTCCCCCCTCTTTGGACGTCCCCACCCTTTCCTCACACGCCGAATGCTGCATAATCGCAACTGTCCAACAGTCCTACGGGCGCCTCTTTCATGCTTTGTGAATTACCGAAACTCAATGAGAGTCGTGACACCTGAGATGATCTGTCAATGCCACACTCTAGGGTATCATCCTGGCTGCTTGGGTCACAATGTCGGAATGCTAGCGCTGGGCTCCCCGATGTCTGGCCAAAATCAGATGTCACATCAGTGTCCTGCGATAGATTCCGGCTATCTCTGCATACCAGTCGTGATATCATGAATGATTCAGGCGCGGTGTAGATCTGCCAGTGGAGCTGCCGGTGCAATTCCCTGGATTCCCGATTCTCCAGTGCCAATGCAACGGCATCCCAGTCATCATCGTAGCCTTCCCGTCGATCTTCCTGGACGCCATATTGTTCCTCGACCTTTTGGGTGATAGTCCGCCAGATTCCTGCGAGAATCCTGTCCTGTACCCACGTCGGACATTTCCGCCACGTTCGAACCTGCCTCGCAAAGAGGTCTTGCGCGAGAGCGATATGTGAGTCGGATCGGTGTTGAACGCAGCTTGAAGAGTTTTGGGAGCATCTTACCTCCTACCACATCAGGCTTCAAGTCCCTTGGTTCCACGTATGCCCCCGTCTGCCACGCCCTAAGTCTATGGCAGATTATAGCACAAGTCAAGCACACCATAGTGCCGTTGATCTCCATTATAAAGTCGGGTTCTAGAATACCTCGCATTTTCTTTCCCGCGAAATACTTGCCATAGCTAGCGTCAGCGATCTGAGGTACAAGGAATCTGAAACTGAGATTCTGTGCACAGTTTAGTCTGAGTTAGCAAGAATCCAAGGTCTACCAATTCTACTGCTGGTGACCAACCTCAAACCCGACTGGGTCGCACATAAACCAATCCCCTTCTAAGAGATATTCAACCCTGCGCTGGACAGCTGCAGGGTCCTGGGGCAGTTCGTATAACTTTACAATGTTATGCTTCAGATGGTAGACGTATTGTGACCTTACCCGAGAGTGTTTTTGTCGTATCTATCTTTGTTAACAATCTGCCGAGCATCCGGTCATTGATTGTTGACTTACTAGGTTCAAAATATGCTCTGATGGCTCAATATCGGCAGGCTCTGACGTCTTATCCAGCGCCTCGCACCAAACGCTGTGTATCTTGGCCGTCAAAGGAACCACATTTGGCACTGGGTCAACAAAAAGGGTGTAACAGAGAGTCAAAGTCTTGGCCATTTCTAGTATCGGACGTTCAGGTCCGGTCTCAAAATTCCGGCGAGTGGGATTTACGCCCATGTTCCCCCCCCATTGAGGCGTACCCGGATCAACTGCTGGGCTAGAACTTCTGATAAGAGACGAGCTTGCCCATCTGCTGTCTGCTGGAGATGAATCATGAGCTGAACTTGATGATGGAAGGATCGCAGGACTGCATGCTCTGCCCCCAATTATGCGACTTTGAAGCACTGGTATTTGCCGGGTAGGCACGACGTCCTGTGATCCTGACATGGTTGAGATCCGAACGGTTTTCATGTGTTCCTGCCGATGTCTCTTTCCTGATTCTGCTCCCCGAGCCTGCCCTGGGGTGGTGCCATCAGCGATCTCAATATCTTCCGGATCAGGTCCGATGTCTGGTTCGGATTCTGCGGATACTGGCGTATTTTGGTACTCATCACTGCTATCGTCAGATACCTGTAGAGGTTCCGTATCGAGTTGTGCGTCGTGTTCGGTTTCTAGTTCTGTATATGCCTGGGTCTGTGATGTGTTCTTCCGGGGACGCTTTGTTGGTCTTGCTGCTTGGCTTGCAATTGGCGGTGGAGAAGAAGCCAGATGTGATGAACGCTCCCTCGGCTGTGTGCTCGGTGAGCTGTGTGTTTCATTTTGTTGGGTTGCCGGTCTCGATTTTTTGAATGCCATCGCCCCGGATCCGGCGCTGCATCTGAGTCCATTCGGATTGCCTGCTCCCAGGTTTGGCTGACTGCGCGAGTGGGCCTGAGAATCCCTTTGCATGATGTAATTGTACTTACCTGCAGTATCTTGCACCAAAGTTGGGATTCAAAGTGTAGGAAAGTGGTATTCTGGGTATGGATAAGAGTGGGTAGGCGTAGAAACCTCTTGCGTCCAACAACGCACCGGTTCTTATACCAAAACACTACATTTAAGGGGGTTGGGAAGCACATGGTATCACTCGGTATTGGAGGCAATGAATCAGGTACGAAAATGCATTTTCTGAACTTTCTCCAGACTCTCTCTGAACTTTCTCCAGACTCTCTACATCCCCGAATCACACTGGCAGCCTGGTGAGATGTCTATGGCAATGAGAAGGGTGCTACTGCTACGAGTTGGCGTCCATCTAGCCACAAACGGTATTGTGTAGGGACGTGGATTCTTTAGTAAAACTGCCCATGTCTAAAAGGGATTGGTTGAATCTAACCTCACCTCCGGACGCCGAATCCACTAGGCTGGGCAGCTGGGAGGATTCCATCATGTAAACCAATCACAGCAGCGCTCCAGAGGCAAACTCTTGACACCAAGCTAGAATGGCGATAGTGGGCGCCACAGCAACAAAATTAAGCAAAAGTTTTGATTTCTAGCTAACTAACTAAGAATACAAGGGCTAACTAAGAATACAAGCCCATGAAAGGGGCAAAGGAAACCCGGGCGCCAAAAAAAATAAGGTCTAACGATACAGAATGCCGAAGCAAGAAAAGGAGATTAAGAATATGTACAAGATGCAAAAATGGAAAGGAGAAAAAGGGGCTGGAAGCAAGGTAAAAATAATAGCAAAAAAAAGCAAGGGGAAGAAAGAACTCACCGAAAACCAAAGCAAAGAAAAAAAACCCAAAGAGACGAAAGAAAGATCAGGCATCGGTATTGCGACGCGCCCCGCCGCGGAGCCAACGGGTCCGGGTCTGGATTTTGGATTCGTCACGACCCGTCGTATGTTCCCTTACCTGGGTGGAGGGAGAGGGCAGGCAGAATGTGTTGGGGGCACTGGGGCTGCCCATTGCCCCATCGAGGCTGCCGGTGCTGCACCGAGTCGCTCAGGAGCCACTAGCTCTACCGGATCTCGGTCGTGTGAGGGCAGCTGGAGGTCGCGGGGGGGGAGCCAGAGGTTGTGGGGGGGGAGCCAGAGGTTGTGAGGGGGGCGCCGGAGGTTGTGGGGGGGCGAGAGGAGGTTGCGGCTTTTGGATGAACTCGGCCATCCATGGCCAGTCCTTCAGCAGCGCCTCCAGGGACTTCCTTTCTCCTCCTCGGAGGGCTCCAGCGCCGACACCCTTCTCGGGGGAGAGGGATTCCGGGTTGTCGGTCTTCGGGGCTCAGGCGTCGAGAGAGGGGGGGTATGGGAGGGGCCGGCAGATGGGGAAAACCTGGACTGCGGTGGGAGCGGGGGGGGAGTATACTCACTCCTGGATCCCTGGGAGCTGCTATCTCCATCCTATATATGATTAGCGATTGACTCTCTAGTAACCGAAAGAACTTAGCTGCTGAACTTACCTGATAGTGATCGTCCTTGATGACGATCGCTCTCCGTGCCGGGGGCGCAACAACCACAGCATCCTCCACCGCCTCATCCTCCTCCTCCTCGTCTTCGTCCTCGTCCTCCTCCTCCTCCTCTGGGACCTCCGCCTGCGCCGAGCGGTTCCACATATCCCGGGGGAAGAAGGGATGTCTACCGTGAGCAGGCTTGGGCATCTGGTCGCGGTTGTCTCCCTCGTCCTGATGGGACTCCAGCACCAAGAGGTCCAGAGGGTCTTTTGTCTCCTGCTGGTTAGTGAGGAGCCACACCAGGATGTCGTCATCCCGGTATAAAAAAACCAGGTCGGACAGAAGGAGAGGTTTACAGGGCTCCCGGTGCAGAGCGCGGGTGCCCTGACCAGTCGCACTGATGAGGTACCGGGGGTACCCGATCTCGGCCTCCACACGCTGCCCCCGGACTACCCGTAGCATGTCTTGCATGCTTGGTAACTCCAGGACCCCCCAGGCCGCCACCTGGTCCAGGTCCGTAGAGTACCACGGGTGTCCCCGGAACGGGTGCTCAGCCGGAGCAGCACCTGTTCGGCGAACAATGTGAACCCTTGTCGCCCGTGGGCAATAAGGGGACCTCCGATCAGGTTTGGCCACTAATAAAGTAAGTATTAGGTCCTATATATATCAGTTTGAGGGGTTACTTATTCAGGCCGACCTCGGCATCAGCATCACACTCCCACTCCGACTCCCGGTGTTCGTTCATCGCCTGAAGCTACTTGGCCGTATCCTTGACCAAGAGCATCATTTGATGTTTGAACTCCCCGATGTCGTCCGCTCGATACTTGGTTTGCACCAGCTCGAGGCGGGTCGACACCGGGGGATGGGAGCGGGCAAAAACAAAGATGGACTCTAGCTGGTTGTCTGTCACCCAGGTCGGATCCCCCGCATGGGTCGTAGCATAAGCTTTGATTTGCTCACGCCACATCAGGTAGGCGCCGGTGGGCCGGCGGGGCTCACTGAAGCCGCACCAACTCTTTGCATAGGCGATATCGCCATAGCGCCCCCTAATCGATTTTTAGTCAGCTTTGGTTACCCTCCCTAGGAGTTGGTTATGCTTTACTGACTTCCCGTCTTCCACCGCTGGCGTATACGGAGGGTTCACTTCAGACACCCAAATACGACTACATATATTCCAAGTTCATCAGCAGCTAAGTGTCACTCCGACTCCTTGGGACGTCCCCTCTCACTAATAACTTACGCTCTTTCAGCCTCCACCGCCAGAGTGGCAGCGCGCGGCAAATCTTTCCCGTGTTTGGTGGCTGGTTCACCATGGGGGGGGGGCTCGTCACTTGGTCGTCTATATGAAATTGCTATTAGAATTGCCATCTAAGAACTTGCGAGGGTTTGTTTATACTTACTTCCCCTTGTCTCATACCCTGCGGGGCCTCTTGGCCTGAGGCATTGGAGGTCTGGAAGCGGGCCGACAAAAAGATTAAAAAGGGGGGGGGGGGGGTGTTGGACGTCCTGGGTCCCAGGGGGTTAAGAGAAAAAAAGGA
>LN891148.1:153834-166606 GCA_900010015.1 Tuber aestivum
AGGGGGCTGACCGTTAACCTCTCCAGCAACGGAATTCGCAGGAAGCAAGTATGCTTGACCTGTGGGACTCGCATGTTTCTTCTCTCCCTTGCCGAAGTTGGGCCTGTGGATGTACTGGAAGTTAATGGGGGCCTGCGCCATGTCGTCTTGCTTTGTTCTAATAGGTGGAATGGCTGGAGGTTTAGTGTGTTGTGGGCGTTAGGAATAATTGTAAATCGTTGGTAGTACGGCATCATTCTCGGGTGGGCAGTTCATTTTGTTAATCAGAAATCACGATAGTCAACATGAAAAGGCGCTTGTTTTTCAACAATTTGGGAATTATATTGCCACGTTCGGGACGTTCTGGCTGGCACGGGATGAAAGTTGGATAATCAAACTATGCGATAGGTATTTATAATCAAGACTATAAACTCAGAGGTCTACTGCTAATCCTAATCAAACTCGGTCGCTAGAATGAACATGCACTTCCTCCTATCTGATGTTGCCATTCAGCGCGCTAGACCGGAACCTGTACTAGCGGTATTTCCTGAAGTGATAAGTGCCTAAACTTCCCTCCGCCAGCATGCCTACGAGTAAATACCCCGTCATGGGTCTCTGGACCTATTCAAAATTCACCTCAATTGCTGGCTTCCCAATCGCCATGCCTATCAAGTGCTCTTTTTGTTGCCGCCGGTACGCTCGCCCAGGCCCTTTTGAAAAACACCTCCGAACGGTGCATTCAAATTTAGATGTCATTCTCGCGTCTACTGTGCGGCGCAATGCCCCCACAGATCATGCTCACGTCATCGGCGGCGAAGTAGACGTACCTAACTAAGACGACGCGAGCGGCGAGAAAGAACAGCTCGATTCAGACTACGAATCTGAAGTGAGCTGCGGTGGATCCGATGCCGGTAGATTAAATGTTGCGTGTGAGTCCGATACGGAACCACTCGATGTTGATAGGGTTTCTTCGTCAGCCACTCGACGAGGGGATTATCCAGGAGCTGGGCAATCAATTGGAGATGGGAAGGGATTTGAAGAAGAACTCGATAATCTGTTCGAGGACCCATGGGCCCCATTCTCTATGCCAAATGAGTTCAAACTCGCGTCCTGGTTTATTCAGTCTAAAGTCCCAAAGTCACGAATCAATGAGTACTTTTCAACGGGTCTCGGCACATCCGCCTCAGCAGGTTTTACCTTGATGTATACATGAGAGGCCCGCCTTCCACAATTAGACCCATACGGTCCATATCTGCAATGGTTTGAATCCCAAGTCGACAATGGCACGAGAAGATTGCCCTTTTTTTATCGCAATGTCCTGGACTGTGTCAGATATCTTCTGCGTCCGATCACATATACCGAAGATCTTGTATACGTCCCACGGCGTGAATATGACGCTAGCGGTCAGAGGGTATACGCAGAAATGCATACAGCGGACTGGTGGTGGGACATCCAAGTACAGTGCCACATTGTTACCCAACTACTGTTGGCGGGAGCTCAAGCTAACAGATCTCAGGACACCCTTCCGCGTAGCGCCATAGTCGTCCCCATTATTGGAATGTCGGATCAGACTCACCTCAGCAACTTCTCTGGTGACCAGAAGGCATGGCCGGTACATATCACGGTTGGAAATCTGGCCTCGACCACGCGTAACCCACCTGGATCAATGGCAGTTCTGTTGAATTTTCTAATTCGTTTCATATGTATATTCTCCTTGATAATATCGTATATTCCACTACTTAGTATTATTTCTAGTTCACGGACATTACTACAGCGGAGTATGTATTACGTATATTTCATTGATATTTCATGCTACGATTAGGGGATTATGGCGTGCTTGTCTTATCTGGTGTTCAGGTTTATTTCTTACATTTTATGCATCATCATGCACGGTCATCGGTCATTTGATTTACAATTATGTTCTAATTATCTGTTCACACCACCTCAGATTTACACATCTTTTATGAGATTTCCTTGGCAGTTCGTTAGGGTCAAACACGTTCTCACTGATGTTTTTCCTACTTATGCTACGGTCAAACACGTCGATACTTATGTTTTCCCTTACATTTCCTCTTAGTTACGTGAAGGATGCGCACCTGTAGAAATAGGGGTTACCACCCATCTCGCTTAAGAGAATTAAGGACAAGAACTACTACCAATCTACCTTCATAAAAAATTCCTCCTCGCTTAGCGTGCCCGCAGTATACTCTTACTACTGTGTCGTACTTTTGTACAAAGTTATTAAGATAGTGCCGTACCCACACATTTGAACAGGTTATGAGCCCGGTGCCTCTATAACTATACGACTTACACCTACACGCTTCCTACCTATGACGATCGAAATAGTTCACCCAATGCGAAACATTTCTTCCTTCGAAACGAAACAAATTCATTTGAGTCGAAAACATTGATCAAACTGAAACTTTCTTCGAAACGAAACTTTATTTCCTCGGCATGATATTTTCTCTGCCAAACGTTCTTGGCATTCACCCTCGCTTAAAAGCAGAATCTGCCACCCATTCCCTCCTAATCCTCTTCTTGCCTTAGGCACCATTCACGCGGTCCTCCATCACCCTTCCGGCACTTCTCACCCTTTTGGGAGCCTGAATCAGACATCAGCTGGGGCAGCCGCTGTCCCCGGAGCATCCAGGTGTGCTGCAAACAGGCTTCCACTAGTGGAGGAGTGTTGGCCTATTGGGGTGGTGGTTATTAATACTGATCGAGGATTTTCAACATAGGTTAACACTTTTAACACAAGTTAACAACCTATTGCATGTCAAATTCCGGTGAATCTGCCAGAAACCAATCTCTAACTCACGAAGAAAACGAAGAATTCGAAGAAGAACTCGAGCAGGAGGAGGAACAAGCACCTCCGTTACCTCCAACTCCTCCTCTACCTCCTCCTCCGTCTCCTCCGGTACCTCCAACTCCTCCACTACCACCTGCGTCACCGCTCGGCGCACTGCCTCCACCTCCACCAATGGATCCTGCAGGCCCTGCAAACCCGCCGCCGCCAAATCCGGCCAATACGAGACGCCCCTGGGCACCCTCCTACAAACTGAGCTCAATCCCAAAGATCATGGGCCCAGAAAACTACAGAACTTGGCGTGATATCTCAGAATATGTTCTCACCTTATTTAATTGTTAGGACATAATAACTGGAGTAGAAACAATACCGGATGAGGAAGATACGGATAATGATGGTGATGCTCGTGAACCGTTCCAGGATCGTTACCATTGGGCCTCTGCCTACTTCCTTGAAACGATCAATCCAAAACGGCTTGTCTTGCTGGCCACCCACAAGACACCACCCGCTATCTGGACTGCCTTCGAAGATAAGTTCGCTCGTGAAAATACCACCTCCTTCTTTGACCAGCTCAATGCGGTCCTCGATTCCAAGTACGATATGTCCGAACCTATGCCGGGCCACATCAACAAGTACGATACCCTATGGAATCGCATGCAACATCATTGTTCAAACGCTTGGGAAACCGCCCGATATGCTCTACCATTTGTTTTTAAATCGGTATTCGAGTCAACTGAAGCCAAAGCTGCCGTTCTCCTCCATTCCCTGCCTCCGTCGATGAGCAACATCATCGACAACCTCCAAACCAAGGAGGTCCTTACCTACAATCATGTCTACAACAAACTCTTGGACTTGAAATCCTCGGTTAATTCTGAGGACGATAAGGTGTATAAAAGCGCTGATGTCAAAGGAAAGGGAAAGGCTCGCGATACGGTCCGCCGGCAACCCGCCGAAATGAAGGAATGTTCCTACTGCAAAAAGCACTACCCCTTTGCTCGCAGTGAAGGTCACTCCTGGAATGAGTGTAACAAGCGCAAGGACGACAACGAGAAGCGAAAGAAGGACAGAGCTGGACACTCGGCTAAGATCGGAAAGGAAGAGATATCCAAACCGGTCAGTACCTCTACCTCCTCACCTCCTATGCAAAAGACCCCTTGCCCGAATCAATGGGTTATCGATACAGGCACAAGCTCACACATGACTTCGAACCTAGACCTACTTATAAACTTCGAACCTTCACAAGGCACCGTAAAGTTAGGCGATGATTCGGTAATAGAATCATGTGGCCGTGGAACAGTCGAGCTTAAGGCCAAAACATCTGATGGCCGGACAGACTCTGTCTTTCTACAACGGGTTCTTTGGGTTCCTAAGTTGGATTCTAGCAACTTGGTGTCGTGGCGCGCTATCCTTTCTTTGGGAAAAGGTTTTTCTTTGCGGAGTTCTGGGAAGGATATGTATGTTTTTAGGGAAAACAAAACAGAGGTTCTATGGGGAAAGCTTGACGGACAGGACTATGTTGTGCAAGAGGAAAAAGAGAAGGCGAACAAGATGACTTACAAAGAGTGGCATGAAGCCCTTAGACATCCATCGCCGCAATACCTCAAAGCCGACCACTACTGCGACTCTCCCGCTATTCCTACCGTTCTGAAAGACTGGCAATGCGAAACCTGCATCACCTCCAAGTCAACTAAGCCAAAACCCAAATCAACTGAGAAATGATGTGACACACCTTTCGAGTTAATTCACTCCGACCTTAGCGGACGATTCTCGAAATCCTCCTTTGGCAACTCCTGGTACTATGTCACCTTCATCGATGACAATACAGGCTATGCATGGATCTACACCATAAAAGCGAAGTCCCAGACGATAAAAGTGTTCGAACAGTTCATCAACGAAAGAACAACCCAGGATTCCACCACCATCAAAAGATTCCGTACTGATAACGGGGGCGAGTACATCAATGCCAAGATGCTTACCCTTTTTCAGAAGCATGGAATTGTGCATGATAAGACCTCTCCTTACTCACATGAATCTAATAGTGTTGCCGAACGGTACAACCGTACCATTATCACATCGACACGCTCTATGGTGACTGGACTTACCCTTAGCCTTTGGGCCGAAGCAGTCTCCACCGCCGTCTACCTTAGGAACAGACTCCCTAACCGAGCCATAGGAAACTCAACGCCCCATGAAGCTATCTACAAAACAAAGCCGTTGATCAACCACTTGCGCCCATACGGGACCAAATGCTACGTCCATATACCAGAGGAGAAAAGAAAACCTGGAACGAAGCTACAGCCCCGGGCCTTGGAAGGATATCTTCTCGGTTATACCTCCTCCGACAAAATATACCAGATATATATACCATCGCAACATCGGATCTCCGAAACCAGACAAATCCATTGGACAACCAAGACAATAATACCGCTTGACCCAACTGGACTGCCGGATCCAAAACAACGGACCCATACATCGGAGACCTTTGCGACCGTCACGCTTCCCTCTTTCTCGACAGCCTCGCAACCTCGCGACAAGCCTCAGGAAATAGAAGATGATGACCCACCTTTACCACTACCAGATGTTGAAGTACAGCCACCTCCACCACCAGAACATCCAGAAGACTACGAGAATCCCCCAACTCCTTCTCCAACTCCAGAACCACCTGCCCATGAACAGGATCAACCACTGGAACCCGAACCAGCAATCAGGACTCGGTGTGGACGAGTATCACGCCCACCGGTTCCATATGGCAGAACTGCTACCGAAATGTAGGGCGAGGACCCTACCACTTATTACCAAGCTATAAACAGCCCCTACCGTGACCAGTGGACCTCAGCTATGGACTATGAAAATCTGGCGCTCGAGAACAGTGGAACCTTTGATGTTGTCGATAAACCGATTGGACGGAAAATAATCGAGAGCAACTGGGTTTACGGAGTTAAAAGAAACGCTGATGGCACCCTAGAAAGGTATCGAGCAAGAGCCGTCGCTAAAGGGTTTGGACAAATCCCCGGCTACGACTTCGAAGAAACCTTTGCTCCCGTCATACGTTCCGAATCTCTCCGCTTCCTCCTCGCGACATTCGCTAAGAATAAATGGCGACAGCGGCAATTCGATGTTAAATCTGCTTTCCTCTATGGCGAATTGAAAGAAGAAGTTTACATACGACCGTTACCTGGCTTCGGTGACGAAGGCAAAGTATAGAAACTTAACCGATGTCTCTCTGGACTTAAGCAATCTGCAAATAAATGGTATGCTCGCTTTGCCAGCTTCATGACCTCCAGAGGATTTACGACATCATCCCTCGACCCACACATGTTTGTTCACGATAAACACGACATCTAGGTTTCGATTTACGTTGACGACATTGCTATCCACGCAGCCGAAACCCCCGAAGCTACATCGCTCATAGAAGACCTGACAACGGCATTCGAGATTACAGATCTAGGGGAAGCCACATTCATACTTGGCTTGCACATCGCATACGTACCAGACAGGCTACATCTTACCCAAGAGCGATATTCAAGTCAGTCCTCAAACGATTCTCAATGGAGAACTCTAATAGCGTCTCTACACCCTTACCAAAAGGCATTCAACTTACGTCAGGGACCGAAGACACACGCATTTCTGACTCCTCCAAATACCAAGCGATGATAGGATCACTTATGTATCTGACTACTGGCACAAGACCTGATCTAGCGTATACCATTTCTTTCCTCTCCCAATTTTCTGCTTGCCCTACTGAACAACACCTCAAGGCCGCTAAACACGTCCTTCGATATATTAAGGGAACAAAACACATTGGACTCTTCTACTTTTACAACGCGACAAACTCTATCGATACCTACGTTGACGCTGACTTTGCTGCTTGCCTCGATACCCGCCGCTCCTTGTCGGGATATGTTGTACTTCTCAACAGTGCATGCATCTCATGGCGCTCGAAGAAACAAGCCTCGGTCGCACTATCAACAACCGAAGCCGAATACGTCGCAATGTCACTTGCCGCAAGACAAATCCAATGGTTCCGAAAGGGTCTCAAAGATATCCGTCTCGACTTACCGATCGCTTTACATGCAGATAATACCGGTGCAAACTTTCTCGCGAGAAACCATCAGCTAAACGACCGAACGAAACAGATCGATATACACTACTACAAAATACGGGAAGAAATCGATAATGACTCGTTCACGCTCCTGAAGGTTGCCTCTTCCGATAACCTTGCCGATATCTGCACAAAAACCTTAGCGAAACCGGCTCACGAATGATTAATGGGACTTTTGGGCTGTAGATAATGAGGGGAAGTGTTAAATTTTGTAATTCATTTCATATTTATATTCTTCTTGATAATATCGTATATTCCGCTACTTAGTATTATTTCTAGTTCACGGACATTACTACAGCGGAGTATGTATTACGTATATTTCATTGATATTTCTTGATACGATTAGGGGATTATGGCGTGCTTTTCTTATCTGGTGTTTGGGTTTATTTCTTACATTTTACGCATCATCATGCACAGTCATCGGTCATTTGATTTACAATTATATTTTAATTATCCGTTCACACCATCTTAGATTTACACATGTTTTATGGGATTTCCTTTGCAGTTCTTTAGGGTCAAACACGTTCGCACTTATGTTTTTCCTACTTATGATACGGTCAAACACATCGACACTTATGTTTTCCCTTACATTTCCTCTTAGTTACGTGAAGGATGTGCACCTGTATAAATAGGGGTTACCACCCATCTCGCTTAAGAGAATTAAGGACAAGAACTACTACCAATCTACCTTCATACAAAACTCCTCCTGGCTTAGCGCGCCCGCAGTATACTCTTTCTACTGCGTCATATTTTCGTACAAAGTTATTAAGATAGTGCCGTACTGTACACATTTGAACAGCTATGGCAAAAACAAAACCTTAATATCAAAAACAACAAATGGTAACGAAATATCTCTCCGCCAGCAATCCCCGCCTGTGAGTAATACAACCCACTGCACCCCCCAGGGTGACCAATCGCAAAAGAAAAGACAAGCCTCCTTCCGCACGAAGAACACATAAAGGAAGGAAAGTCAAATAAAGCCAGGAAAGACATCAAAAAGAAATACCACTTCAATCTGAAACAAGGTTGGTACCGGGGGGCGCCCGACCACTGCTCCTCGCAGGGGGAAAGTTGGTTCTGGTATCAGAAATGTATTGTCTGAGACCTCATAAGAGGTCCTTATCCGCCCAGAGGGGAGCCTCATGGCCTATGGAGTCTACTCCTGGGATATGGAGCACCCTCAAGGGGGCCTTAGAGGGACCGGAGAGGACAGCATGTTGCATAGTCTCCTGCTCAAGACCACAGGCAGGGCAAGTGGTGGGTTTGTCTGGCTCGTTCCAGGGGGTATGGGCCGGTAGAAAGCTCTTTCCAGCTCTCATTTGATGTATTCGTCCAGCCAGAAAGCGGTCCAGCCCCATAAAGGGGTACAGAGCTTCCGGTGGCAGGTAGGGGTAGTATAGCGGGCGGGGGGCCAGTAGTGCCCAGTCCTGGAAGAGGAGAGAGCGAGTGGGGGCCTTCAGGAGGGAGTACTTCTGTGAGGAGGGGAGACTGTTGGTCGTTCCGGGGACCAGGTGCCTGTTGAGGCCCGGAAGAGACCCCTTCCTTGGCAGCGACACAGGCAAGGGAATGAGCTATACCATGAATAGGAAGGTGGGATCGTACGGCAGGAGAGGGCCTGGGGGTCTTCCAGAGGAGGGGGTATGCGTTGCCTTTCAGACCAGTAGACAGGGCCCAGTTGGAATCCGGGGCCCTTGTGGCCGATGCGGAGGGAAAGGACAGGGGGAGCCTGGCCGAGGCCGGGTTGATCTCAGGTGGGGAGCAGACCATCCTTAAGCCCGCCATCGGGTGCTTGTGGGGAAGCAGGACTACCAGAGGGGGGATACTGGCCTCGCAGGGGAGGATCGTAGTAGGGGTAGAGTGGAAGCAGTTGGTCACCCATCGGAGGACTCGGTTCCAAAAGACCTCCATCTTATGGAGTGCAGAGGAGTTGGGTACCAGGAGATCGGCCCCGTAGGAGAGGATGGGAAGGATAAGTCCGACGGCGAGCCTCCGATTGAGATAAGGAGGCAGGCCTTTGCCAGGAGGAGTGAGTTGTCTTACGATAGCGAAAGCCCCCTGGGCGAGCGCCAAACGTTTTGCAAAGTGGGGAGAGGTCTCCAGGATAGGGGTAAACCAATAGCCGAGCCAGCGAGCCAGCCCAGCAGGGTGGAAGAGAGTGCCGTCCAGGGTGAGAGGGGTGAAGCAACGCGCTCTGTGGTCCCTAGAGGTCCTCCAGTGGGAGAGTTCAGTCTTGGGCACCGAGAAGGACATGCCTATAGCACCTGCCCTTCTCTTCAATGCCAAAAACTAGTGTTGTAAGCGCTGCACATTGCGCCTGTAGGAGGAAGAAGCCACCGTAACAGTGAAATCATCAACATAGGAAAATATAATTCTCTTGGGAATATCCAAATGAAGAGGAGACACATAGATGACAAACAAAAGAGGAGAAATAGGAGACCCTTGTGGCGCCCCCACCTGCACAGGAGAGAACACATTAGGAGACCCTTGAAAGAGAAGACGACAATGTCTATTAGAAAGGAAAGATTGGACCCAGGCACATATGTACGGAGGCACCCCCCTGCACTTCATGAAAATAGTAAGTAGTGTTGAAATGATGTTGCCGACACCCCCTTTGATATCAAGGAAGAGTGACGAGGCTTTGAGCCCGGGCCTCTGGAGGCAGCGGATCTCGTGGGTGAGGGCAGCGCAAGCATTGTAGGTGCTAAGCCCAGGGAGCAAGCCACATTGGTTTGGGTTGATTAGGCCGCGTGAGCGGGCAACCAGGGACAGGCGAGAGGCAACTATCCTCTCAAAGATTTTTGAGACAGTCTGGAGGAGGACAATAATGCGAAAGGAGGCAGGGGAGGAATAGTCTGGTTTTCCTGGCTTAGAGAGGACAACTCCATTGGCCTTTTTAAGGGAGGAAGGGTGGAAGCCAAAAGATAGCAATGGCCAGAGAAGATTGACGAGGAGGGAGGGGTTAGCTGCGTGGACCTTCTTCCAGAGCCCATAGGGGATCTGGTCCGGGCCTGGGGCAGAGGAGTTTGACGACTTGGACAGGACCCTTTGCACCTCCTCAGGAGTGAGAGGAGGTGAGTCGCAGAAGGGCCTGAGAATAGATGGGGTGCAGGAGGGGGTCTTGTAGGGGAAGAAGTGGCTCAGAAGAGCTGAGTTAATCTGTTCGGGGGAGGAGAGACCTGGGAAGGAGGGGAAGCGGTCAGGGGCTCTGCCAGTAGCTAGCCTTCTGGCTGTCCAGACAAAGTGGGAGTCAACCTTGGACAGGAAGTTCTTCCCGTGCTCTCCCTTCGCCTTCTTGATGGTTTCAAAGTAAAGGAAGTGGGCCTCGCAGGCCTCAGCATTTAGTGTGGGTGAGGGGGAGGAGCGGGACCTTCTGGCAGCTGCATTAAAAGCACGATGCAGTGAGGTCAACAGGGGGGACCACCAAGGTTTGGACCGAAGTGAGGGGCATTTTAGTGGGGCCGGGGCCAGGAGTAGGGCTGAAAGGGCACCAAGGTGGCGATTGAACCAAGAGCTGAGGGCGGCAGCTGTTGGGAGGGAAGGCGGTGGCGGGATGTCAACTCCTTGCAGGGTCTCAAGTACTGGCAGCCAGTCCACCTTATCCCAGTCCGGGCTCGGAGGGGCCTTGTGCATTAGGGGAGAGGACAGCTTGATGAGGATAGGGATGTGGTCCGCGCCGGTAGAGGGGAGATCAGCCGACCAGGAATGTTGGAAGGGAGCTAGGAACTTGTTGGCAAAGGCTAGGTCAAGGATGCCGGGCCTGGTTGCCGGGTCGAAGGGGAACCTGGTATGGATGCCAGGGGTGTTGAGAAGGCTGTAGCCAGCCTCAGAGGTGGCCTCAAAGTAGGAAGAGGACACCAGGAGATCCTGGTCTGAAAACTGCCTCAAGGGGTCAGATAGGGGGTGGTGTAGGTTAAAGTCCCCAAGCGTGAGGGTGGGGAAATCATGAAGGGGAAAAGCATCCACCGGCGACACTGTCCGGCAGTGGGAAGACACGAAATTAATGGAAGACAAGTTGTAAATCCGAAAAACATGGAGAGACGATGAAAACAAGCCCCTAGGCGAGTGGATATCCAGTGCCATTAGGTTAGGCCGATCAAAAAAACAGAGAAGAACAGGCTAGGCTCCAAGGAGCTCCTGCTATATGAAGAAGGCCACCTTAGGCGCGCGGCCTGAGGCGACAGGAGGGGAAAAGTATTTATACATGGAAAAGGACAGCAGCGTTCCCCGCCAGACCGGGGGGTCTTGGAGGGCCACCACCTGGGGAGGAGAGGACAGTGCAGCAAGGCTGTTAAACAGGGAAAGAAAAACATTCCAGCTCCCTAAGCAGTTATGTTGAACAATGGAAAGAAATGGAAGGAAAGTAGGGGTTGGCGGCAATCGGTCCACCAAATTTGAATCTATGGGTTGTACTATCACTTATGGAAGGACATTGAGGGGAATGGAGACGGGCTACTGGATTCCCCTAGGGAGGCGAAGAATGCAGCAGACTGGGAGGCGGGTGCGGGAGCACGTGGTATTGGGGCAACAACAGGTCGGGGGGTGGCCAAAGGGTCGGCATCCAGGAGGGGGGGAGTTAGTCTGTGAGCGTCGCCCGGAGGGGCGTCGTCCTGGTCCATGGTATCGTCCCCCTCTTCATCCTCTGCCTCAGACCCTGAAGTCTGCTGTGCTGGCTGGGAGGGGCGAGAAGGGCATGACCTATCAGTAGCAGGGTGGCTACCAGAGCAGTTGACATACTTCGAAGGGGAGGCCGGGCAGCAGCCGATGACGGGTTTGAGGAAGCCCAACTTGGGACACGTTGGGTTAGGGCAGTGGTGGTTGGCCCTTGTGTGGTTCGATGCACAGATCGGGCAGACGGGAATGGTGGCAGCGCATGCCGGCACGGGATGGCCAAACTTCCAGCAATGCCTATATTGCATGAACTTGTTCTTGGAGACCGCATTCTGAACATTGCGGAGCTTGGAATAGAGGAGGATTTTGGACCCAATGTGGGCCACATCGGAGGGGGCGACGATGATGGCCACTGAGGTGGTGGCCTTGCGGAGGAGGGGGTCTGGTTGGAGGTAGCGTGCACTAAAGATATCAACATCCTTGTGGTTTTTGATGGACTCCGCGAGTGCGGGGAAGAGGTCAGTCTGGTCCTGTGAGAGGAAAGCGACTGGAAGACCGTGGATGATGAGTTGCACCTCATTGGGCGCGGGACGGAAGGGGCGGTAGGGATTGTTCCCGACAGCGAAGGACTGGTTGATTTTGTTGGCAAGCGCCTTGTAGTAGGGGGAGTAGCTGGTGGCCGGCGTGAGGGGATCAGTAGCTAGGAGGGTGATCACGCCACATGCATTGACGGTGGCTGAGAATGAGACGGGGAAGGGACAGTTGGCCTCCCGGAGGACAGAGGCTACGATGGCGGGGGCGGTGGCCGCCAGGGGTGTCGCGTCGGGGTGGGGGACCGGGACGATGCGGGGTGCGAAGAAGTGATGTTCCGCAGCTGGTAGGGGGGCAGCCTCCCAGACCCAGGAGGCGGCACTGCCCGACGCCGCGACTTGGGCTGCGGTGGTCGCCTTCTTCTTGCCCTTGGCGTTGGTCTGCTGTACTTGGCCCCTGGAGGGGGCTGCAGCGCTGGCGTAGGAGGAGGAGGGGGGAACGTGCGTGAGGAAGGAGGGGGCGGGGCCCGGGCAGAAGGTAGACTCTTCTGGGAACTCATCCTGGGCAAACTGGAAGCCTGCAAAGGAGCTGGGATGTCTGGCTGCGAAAGTGCGTGGGTTACCATACCACACTCCTCCAACCTGTACAGGGGAGTCGATGTCTTTGACCGGGATATCCTGGACGTAGCCCGGGGGGGGGGTACCTTGCTCCAGGGGGAGCAGGGGGGGGAGGGGGCGGCGGTGGGC
>LN891148.1:172705-206586 GCA_900010015.1 Tuber aestivum
CTTCCCATATTCTTAATCTCTGTACTTCAGTAGTCTAGATGAACTTGAGAATCATGTCTACCTAATTCTGACATCAGAATATATTTATTATTTTTATTGTATTTTCAAATAATTACTTCTTTGCCCAATTATAAAATCTTACTTGCTTTATTATTTTTCATAACAACATTTGTTCTTTTAGGTTCTAGATAACAATACTTATATGGTATATTTTACATTATATCTATATTCAATATTTCAAGTAGTAGCTCAGTTGAACCTTGACAACTATTGTAGTTCAAGTTTTCTTATATGGTACAAAATTGTTAATATAGAAAAACTCTTATCTTTATTCAAGCTAACAACTTAATTCTACTCAACATCAAATCACAAGGATTTTACCTACGAGGTTTGAGGAGGGATCTAGTCTAATTAATCCAGGTTGGAAAATACTTTTACTATTTTTTGTGTATTTTTAAATAATTCGTAATTGGTACAATTCTAAAATCTTATGTACACTATACTTTTGCCAATAGAAATTCTGGTTTTATATAATATAATCTAAATTTTATATCACATGCTCTAACCTATACTGATATTCTTTCTTCCCAGTTGCTACTAAATTGATTATCTACTGCTGTTGTAGTTCCTGATCCTTTAGGTCATGCACAACTTTTAAAAGTGTCCCATAACTAGAGAGTATCCCATAACTAGGCCAAATATGGTTCATGCCATTCAAAACCTGCACGAGGCTGAAGTGATGTGTTACATGTGGCTGTACCTCATTTGATGCCAAGCCTTGAATTTTCCATGGAATTATGGTCAAGGATTTAAATAATAATATATTTTAAATAGATTTAAAGATAAATAATATGAGGTTATAATAAAAATAACAAGAGAAGAGAAATGTTAAAATATTAACAAATATATACAATAATCTTTTGAAATATATTATTATACATTAATCCAACTCTCTACTGTTTTATTATATATACTAGAGAAATAATGGTTGTTGTTATTAGGGTTAATAATATTGCTTATAGGTTACAGGTTATATTTACTCTTTTCAGTGCATAATATGATCTTTTTAAGCTAAAACCCTATTTCCTGAATAATGAATCTCTAATTACTAAGAAATCAAACTGTGGCTGATGTAACATTTTTCTCTCTTTCTCATCAAAAGTACAACTTTTCAAATTTGCAAGGATCTCCAACCAGGAACAAAAAAAATAAAAGAAAACCTCAAGGTTATTCTCCATCAAGTTCTCTTCAATACTGAGGTTTTTTTTTTCCCATAATGCTGCTAGTTGTAAAGCCTTGTCAATTTAAAAGTTGTGGAATTTCTGGTACAGATTTTGAATGGCATGAACCATACATTAGGTTTTTTTCCAAACAGCAGATGGAGAAAAATTTGCTAAATTAATCCTTTGTTTTTGCTATAGCTAGTATGGTTCCGGACGTCTTAACTGTGCCCCAAGTAATTTGAAACGGGGGACACCTTGGCATTCAGCCACAATTTCATAAAGTGGGTAGATGTTCAAGTCCTAGACCCTGCATCATTATTTTTAATTTAGTCAAGCCACATATTATTCTATTGTCACATAATAATATTATGTCATCATTTTAACACAAATTACCCTACCTAACATCTCATGTGGCTTGACAATTAAGAAACTACTATGACCTTACTAGGAATTGAACATTGGTACATTTTTTGTACTGTCAAGCTGTCTCCCATTCCAAATTACTTGGTGCACAGTTAAGATGTCCGGAACTATAGTACTCCATACAGGTTCTTGTTTCTTAATAAGGAATATTTAAGATAAGAAACAAAAAAATTCTTTCTTTATTACTTTTTTTATACAACCTAGTAACTTTCTCACTATATCTCTAGTCAGGAATTGTAATCTCCTATCCCTTGCTGTATAAGATATGAACTTATAAACACTAACCTTCACTTTTAAGCCAAGAAGTTTATTTTTGTTAGTATTCTTGAACCTGTTAGCTACCTTGACCATGCAATTAAACTGTAGTATAGTTTGAACTACTGGAACCCTCCTATCTCCTCTATTACATATTTGAATATCCTCCAAGCCCATAGTATTATACTTGGTATAATATCAGCCTATACTTATATGGCTTAGCCCATGGAGAGATCAGTTATCAAGACCTTCAAAAATATTTTTACAATTTTTATTTTGGAAATACAATTACAAGAAGTAGACGGTAGTGTCCTTCATCTCTATTACAACTCTGGTCATTGAAAAATATTTCCTATTAGGGAGTAACTAGATATCAGAGGACCATTACTACTTTTTTAATCCTGCACTAACACCTTGCACTACTCCGGTGCCACAGGATACTGCTCTTCTAGTCTTTACCCTTGAGGGGCATCCCCGGTGTTCCTCTTCCTACTAGCATCTAACTCATACATGTTAGGATTCTCTTCTTCTCTCTGAGTGGCTTCTTATCAGGCCTCACTCCTCTCCACTCCACATTTACTAGTCCTGACTTAGTACCACCATGGTTGACTTTAGTAGATAGAGAACTGTCCTTCAGTCAGGTAGTCTGGTGATCATCTAGGCTATTAGGAGTTTGTCTTCAAGACTCTTTATACTATGCAGTAGTAGTATTCAATTCACTAAATGACGCTTTGTCTGTGAGAACAAGAAACTACATGAGAGAAGTGGTAATATATCAGCTTTATTTTAAAGACATGGATTTACTTCTGTAATCCTGATTGCAGCCTTCTACTATATTATTTAAGCTGCCTTGTCCAAACTCGATCTTTCTCCTGTACTCTTCCTCTGGGTTGCCTGGTACCCTACCACCCTGGTCTTTGGGGCCCTCCTTCACACCAGGTAGACCAGTCCCTACCTGCCCCGCTCAGCTGGCTTTGGCCAGTGTCCCGTCTTGTCCGCTGGCATCAGCTAGCTTCACCTTCTGATCTCACCCTGACTCTTATTAGACAGTAGTGAATTGGAAAGTCAAGCGAATTGTAACTAGGACTAATAAGGTTTCTCAGAGAACTGTCAAGAAAGCTTGTACTAAAAAGTAGGTATCCAAGTATAACAAATCTATTGATCAGATTTCTTCCCTATTCAATAATAATTCTGAATGCCAGGAATATTTTTTTTCACTAGAATCATTTACATTTTGGTTGAATAGTTTGAAAAGGCATATGGTGTACTAGCTAGCAAGTCTAAAAAAACACTCCATCTTGACCTGGAGTGAAGGACAAAGCTAAAAGAACCCTCTGCAGTAGAAAAAACTACTTCTGTCCAAAATTCCTTCCATCAGCTGCTGCACTCCATAACCCCTACTGTCAAGGGACAAATAAAAGCTAACTTGCAGACACTAAACTGAGAACTGACCATAATCCGAATGAATAAAACACTGGAAGGCAGAAACTTAAACCGAAGGCCTAAGGGCCAAAGAGCACCAGTCAAGGACCAGATAATGGTAAACCAAGTAAAGGTTGAGGGGCAAGGTGAGGGGGTTAAAGTGCTGGCAGCTAAGGGTGTAAGGGAAACTACCCCAAAGGTGGTAAATAAGAAGTGAGAAGAGGAGGTGCGTGGCAGGCATGCCAGCAACCAGGTATTTGCTTGGACAAAAAACAGGTAAAGCAGAAAGGTACCCACTAGAGAGCTGGTGGCAGTAGGATACCAGGCAATTTGACCATAGTGAAGGGAGAGCAGAGGGGTAGACCCAAAGATGTCATGGGCACCCGGCTATGGAGACGGAATATGCATGGAGTTTTGGTTGCATATATTGGTTGTGGTTTCCATGGTTGCATAGTAGGATTTCCTTTGTATCAATAATTGGAATACGTTACGGCGCAATGGAAGATGGCGGAACCTGATGGAAGGATCGCGGCTGCACGTGATGCCAAGAACATTCCTTTATATTAGTGATCATAGAGGATTTCCTTAATATATAAAGGGGTGTGCCCCTTTATATTTTACTTTCTTTACACAATCTGGTAATCTCCTTCGGACACCCTTTCTTAGGTTCCAGGGAATTATCTTATCCACCACGATACCTACTCTTTGGCCCGACCGGGGTTAAAGTTTCTCCTTATTACCTTCATCATGGGGTGATTACCCCCTCTCATTCTGCAACCTGCTAGGAAGCCTGACAGGGCTTCGCAGGTTTGGCTATTACCTAAGTTTCGGCCTGAAGGCTCCCCCTCGCTCAGAGGGCCACACACTGGCACCAGTACAAGTTTACCATGATAGTCAGCAGGCGATATTGAAGGCAGCCCGTGTGGTGCCTTCATGAGCATATTTGAAGAGTTGGCAGCAAAGGAGGAGATCCAAGTACTGTACACTGTTGGAAGATCATTTCCTGTCCTAATCCAGATGTTGCCAATATTACATGGAGACTACCAGAAGGTGACTGATAGCCTAACAGAGTAGATCACAGCCCTCACTGAGGAGTTGGATACCCTCCACGCTTCCACTCGATCTCAGCCTGGTCCAACTACTGCCCTGCCGGCCCCTCCTGCAACCAATGCTACTGAGCAGCCCTCTGTTCCTGCTCTATCTTCCACCCATCCCCATACCCTACCTCCTGGCCCGGCAGCTCCCTCTTCTTGGGCTACTGGCACTAGGAGGGCAACGAAGCATTCTCAGAAACCTACAAAGCCTGGCTCCAAACCAGCCAAACCCCCCTCTTTCTCGGTCCAGCCCCTTACCGACAAGAAAAAGGGCCTCACCATGTACCCGCATCAGCTCATCACTAAAAGAGACGCTACACCCCTTAGCTCTACTTCTGCACAGCTACACAATAGCGTCAACCAGGCCCTGGCCTCCACTCGGATCCAGTCTGTCTCCTTCCTGGATGAACATGTTACCCTCGCTATGATGGACACGGTTAGAGCAACTACTGTCAACAGCAAAGTTGGCACCTTTTTGCACCTCATTCCTGGTGCCTCTACCGTCCACCTTGACACACCTGCCACCCAGCTTCTGGTACATAGCATCGCTACCTCCACCTCTATGGTATCACTTGCCCAAGAACTCTCAACATTCAACTCGGACTTATCTCTTGCCGAGGGGCCTATGGAGCTTATCTCTAATCTAGTACCCATTGGCAAACTCACCTCAATCGTCGTTATTTCCATCACTGGACCCAAGGCTCCTTCCTTCGTTGTCAAACGCCTCTCTGCCTTCTCCAATACCTACCGAACTGAGCGCTGTCTACGTTTCAACAAATACATTCAGCATGCCAACTGCCATAAGTTTGGTTACCATACCATCATGTGCATCCTGCCTGCGTCCTGCCGCTGCTGCCACCTCCCTCACCCTACTGGGGATCCCTCCTGCCCCACTGCTACCTGCCGTCTTCGTGGCCACCCCTGTGGCCATGCTATATACAGGTGTGTAAACTATGATGGCCCTCACAAATCCCACACACCTGTTTACCCTTCTCACCCCCGTCCAGATACCCAAGAATCTGAGGCCTCAGAGGAACATGGAGATTTGGTGGACATGGTTGGCTTGACACAGGTTGGGATACCTATACCGATAATGTCCTAGGGGTGTCTCGGGTTGGCAATTATGGTGCGGGGGTGTGGCTCTTAAGCCTACCTCGATTGCTTGCTGAGGGAAGACTGGCTTTGTACCGCCCCTATGTCATGGCCCTTCTAAGGGACAGTACTGGAATGTTTTCCTGGGTGCCAGGTGGGATTCCTTTTGGTGGATTTATTTTGTTATGATATTATAAGGATTTTACGTGTGAGGCTAGGACAATGCTGCCAGTGGTAGTGATTTAGGGATGGTGCTCGGATTTCCCTAGCCTGGCCAGGTGGAGCGGATGGGTGCTGAAGTGTTGATGGACTTGTACTTTAGCTTTGGTGTTAGTGCTCGCTCACAGGAGTGGTTAACGGTTTGGGAACGGAGAATCGGTATGTTGTATTTAGTTGCCTGTTTTTAGTAGGGGTAGCAGGGCCCCAGTCACATCAGTGGATCCTGGCCAGTGTTAACCTCCTGTTGGGGAGGCACTTGATCATAAGCCATGTTTTGGCGCGAGAAGTATAAATAAACTTGGATATAATTCCAACCCCTGTACCTATGAATTACAATCTCTTCTACTTTGCATCCTCGGGAACCTCTGAACCATGACCGTGAACCCCTTACTCCCAAACCTCTTACAACTCCCTTTGGTTGTATCCCTGCCCCTAGATCCCGTCTCCGAACTCTTGCCTGTGCCTGTCGTGGTATGTCTTGGGCTACCCGACCCTCAGACCCTGCCTGTTACACAAGATTTCGTCCACCAGGGCCTAACCCACACCCCACCATGGCCCCTTCCTTCTTCTCGGAAGATATCAATGGCCAACTCCAGACCCTTGGGGCGATCGGGAATAAACGCATCCAAGGCCGGACCCATGCCCAGATCCAGAACCAGTTTACCCTCCCCAGGGACCGGGCTCGCCAAATCATGCATGCCCTGGCTCCTCCTCCTCGACAAGCAACCCCCGTTTCTCCAGAACTGACTACCCAATACCAACACCTGCCACAACACTGCAACCTCCTGATCCAAGAATGAGACGAGGCCCATACCGAGTACCAAGGCCTAGAGACCCGTCCCAGTATCATCGAGGCCAACCTCACAAAGGCCAACGCTAGCATCACGTCCCTGAACACTGTACTCACCCTCATGCCTGCCCCTGGTGCTGCAGCCCCTGCTGGCGGCAGCAAACAAGTTTCGATCCCCGACCCTGAACTATTAGATAGTACCACCAACAAGCTCTGCCCCTTCCTCACCCAGCTGCGGATGAAACTCCCGGGTGATGCCCATCTTTTCAGTAGTGAACAACACTGACTCAGCTATGCCAGCGGTCTCGTCCGTAGACATGCCATTGTCTATATCTAACACCAAGTCCTCGGTAACCGCATGGGTTTCGAAAACATGGAAGAATTCTACCCTGAACTGGAAGAAGTCTTTGGTGACCCCAACAGGGCCCCAACAGCGGAACGCGCTCTGAGAAGCCTCCAACAAAAGAACAGACCTTTGTTGGAATACCTCGCCAACTTCTAATGCCTAGCTGTTGACACCCTCTGGAATGATGCTGCCAAGCGTACCTCCCTCTATCAGGGCCTTAGTACCGAGCTGAAGGATGCCCTGGTACATGTCTTTCCTGTCCCGGAATCTTGGAACGACTAGCCCTCTCTCTTGAAGCAGCTTTACAACAATGTCTGTACCTACACTGCCGAAAAGAAAGGCTCCTCCTAATCCTCTTGGTGGACCTCCACTCCCGCCGCTCCCTGCACACCCGCTCCCGCTCCGTCCCAGGCCTCCACATTGACCGGTACTGCGGCTGGCCCAATGGACCTCTTGGCCGAACGCCGAAAGCTTTCCCCTGCCGAAATGTAAGATCGAATCACCTGTGGCCTCTGGCTCTACCGTGGATGACATGGACACGGGGCTAGCACTGATGCCACCCCCGCTCCTGAGGAGCCCCGCCCTACCTAAGAAGAGTCGGAAAACTAGTGGTCCCATGTGGACCCTCCAGTACTGACATGCAAGATGTTAAGTCTTCTCCTTGTTTAGTTATTTCTAGTTTATCTCTGGATGAAATGGAAAATGGAATTGAGGACAACTACTTGGTAGTCACTTGTAACATCATAGACAACCAGCATGTAATCTGAGCCCAGGCCGTTAGCGATTCGGGAGCAACTGGTTATGCTTTCAACGATATAGACTTCGCTATCAGTCACCACCTACCGCTATCTCAACTCAAAGAATCCATACACCTCTCTGTCATTGATGGAAGACCTATCAGCTCCTGGGCAATAACCCATGTTGCCCGCTTTGAACTCAAGATAAATGACCACCTGGAATCTGTCCCTACCTTTATCACCAAACTTGGTGGTTACCCCCTTATCCTTGGTATCTCTTGGCTGAAACAACACGACGTTACCATCCACTTTGCCTCCAACACTATTGCCTTTAAGTCTGACTATTGCCTCAAACCCTGTACCGCAGATGTGACGGGCATCAAGGGAATCCAATATGAGATCCCCCACTTCCTCAAAGTTTACGCCCTCCAACGCACCCTGGACCACACCGTGTTAGAACAACAAGAAGTCAAAGAGATTGTCTCTCCCAAATACCACGACTTCCTACCGGTATTCCTAGAAAGAGAACAACCCAAGAACCTCCTAGCCGACCTGGGGTGGACCACGAGAGACCACTGAAACCTGCTTTCACCCCTCCTTCTGGCCCTCTCTACAACCGACCCCAGCCACAGCTCACTGCCCTAAAAGGATGGATTGAAGAAAATCTCAATAAGGGCTTCATTAGCCCTTCCACCTCCTCAGCCGCAACCCCAGTCCTGTTTATCAAAAAGAAACATGGCACCTTAAGACTGTGCGTGGACTATCGAGGGTTGAATGTGGGAACTGTCAAAGACCCTGGACCCCTCCCCCTGTTAACAGAAACCTTCATCAACATTGCTGAGGCTAAAATCTACTCAAAGATCGACATTCGTGGGGCCTATAACCAAGTCCTAATGGACAAGAAGGACCGATGAAAGACTGCCTGCTGCACCCGATACAGGCTCTTTGATTCAAATATCATGATATTTGGCCTTACCAACGCTCCAGCCACCTTCCAGGCCTTCATCAACAAGGTCCTATGCCCGGGACTGGACAGATTCTGTACAGCCTACATTGACAATATTCTCGGGTACAGCAAGAACGAAGAGCAATACATCAAGCATGTACACTGGGTGTTACAGGCCTTACAGGAGGCCGATCTAAAAGCCAAGCCATAGAAATGCGAGTTCCATGTCACCCATGTGGAATACCTTGGTTTCATCATCAGCCCCAAGAGCATCTGGATAGACACAGCGAAGGTGGAAACCGTTGCCACCTGGCCCGTGCCTGATCATGTACCTGAAGTCGGAACATTGCTATACTTTGGCAACTTCTACCCCGGGTTCATTCGTGCCATTTCGTGGCTGGCATGCCCCCTCACTGCTCTCACCAAAAAGAATCGGCCCTTTGTATACACTCCTGAATGTCCATGTGCTTTTGAACGATTAAAGAAAGCCTTCACCACAGCCCCTGTCCTCGCCCACTACGATTTCCACAAAGAAGTGATTATTGAAACAGATTCCTCCGACTTCGTCTCTGCTGGTATCATGTCGCAAACGGACAACAGTGGATGCCTCCCTCTGGTTGCCTTCTAGGCTCACAAGCATAGTCCTACAGAATGCAACTACGACATTTACGACAAAGAACTCATGGCCGTGGTCAGAGCCTTCGAAGAATGGCGATGTTACCTCCTCAGAAGACAGGTGACCATCCTGACAGACCACCTCAACCTCAAGGACTTCAGCACCAAGAGGCTATTGCACAACGGGCCGGCCCGTTGGTCCCAATTCCTTACGCAGCTCACCTACCAGATCAAGTACTGGCCCAGAAAGCTAAATGGCAATGCCGACACCTTGACCCGGATGAAGAACGAGACACCAGAGGAAGTGGAGGAACGGAAACCCCACCAGACCCAAGTGGTGTTAAAGTCTCAGCCTCTGTGTTTGTTGGTGAACATCATGCTCCCTACTAGAGCGTCCCCTATTGAAGATCTTTGGAAAGAGGCATATGAAGCTGACATGATTCCAACCCAGGTCCTCTGCACCCGTGACAAGGAGGACCGACACTGCTGCCTCCTGTCACTGAACGAATGGATATGGGAGGGAGATTGCCTGCTTTACCGCGATTGGATCTAGGTTCCCTCATACGACAAGTTGCGCCTCCAGCTAATACAAGATTCCCACAACCGGCCCTCAGCAGGACACCCCAGAGGCGCCAGGACCCACGAGCTTATGTCCCGACGTTACCTCTGGCCTGGCATGAGACAGGATATTGCGAACTTCGTGGCCAATTGCCATATCTGTCAATAAAGTCACACCTTGCAACACACCCCCTTTGGTATCCTGCGCCCGCTACCGATACCCGACTGCCCCTGGGACCCTATATCCATGACTTTGTTACCGGTCTGCCTTGGAGCCAAGGATATGATGCTATCCTGCTAGTGGTAGACAGACAGTCTAAAATGCCCCACCTGATCGCCTGTCATACCACTATCGACGTCCCTACCCTGGCCGACCTGTACCTTCGGCATATCTGAAACCACCATGGCCTCTCAAAGACCATCACCACCAACCGAGGTACTCAGTTCACGGCAGACTTCTGGAAAACCATATGTGAAAGACTGCAGGTTGAATGAAAGATGTCCAGCGCCGTTCACCCCCAAACAGATAGCCAAACGGAACGTGTTAATGGCATCATTGAATGGTACCTTCAAGCATGCATCTACTCCCAACAGGACGACTGGTCCCTCTGGCTTCCTATGGCGTAGTTCACAGCCAACAACCATGCCTCACAGTCTGCTGGTTTGTCACTCTACTTTGCCAACCATGGCTACACCTCCTGTATGGACTTACTAGACACCCCCAATGAAGCCTCCAATGAACCCCGAGCAGGCACCTTTGTAGAACACATCAATGATATCCATGACCACCTGAGAGTTGAGATTGCCTTTGCCCAGGATCGGCAACAAGAATATGCCGACAAGGGGAGGCTCCTGGCCCTCACTTCCAGATTGGGGACAGTGTCTGGCTAAATGCCAAGAACATCCGTACCAAATGACCCTCCCTAAAGCTGGACGACCAGGGTTTCGGCCCTTATCCTGTCCTGGCCCGGATAGGGACCCATGCTTACTGGTTAGACCTCCTGCCTACCATGAAAATCCGCAACGTATTTCATGTCTCCCTCAGGGATCTCGCCTCACATGACCTCCATCCAGGCCAAGAGATACCGCCGCCACCACCTGTGGAGGTCGATGGTGAGGAGGAAAGGCAGGTGGAGGAGGTCTTAGACATTAAATTCGTCCGAAACCACCTACGTTACTTGATGTATTGGAAAGGATACGCGGAGGCTACCTGGGAACCTGCTGACTCCGTCAACAGGCTTCAAGCTCTGGATCGGTTCCATGAATGCTGCCCTCATAAGCCCAGACCCTTGCCTGAATAACCCACCTCAAGGGACTTCGGCATTGGGGAGGAGGACTAGTGTCATAGCCACCCAGCTGTGGAGACGGAATATGTATGGAGGTTTGGTTGCATATATTAGTTGTAGTTTCTTTGGTTGCATAGTAGGATTTCCTTTGTATAAATGATTGGGATGCGGTACTGCACGACGGAAGATGACGGAACCTGACTGAAGGATCGCGCCTGCATGTGACGCCAAGCACTTTCCTTTGTATTGGCGATCGTGGAGGATTTCCTTAATATATAAAGGGGTGTGCCCCTTCATATTTTACTTTCTTTATGCAATCTGGTAATCTCATTCGGCCACCCTTTCTTACGTTCCATGGAATTATCTTATCCACCATGATACCTTTCTTTGGCCCAACCGGGGTCAGAGTTTCTCTTCATCATCTCGATGATGGAGTCATCACTCCTGCTCGTTCTGCAACCTCCTACGCAGCCTGACCGGGCTTCGCAAGTTCGGCCATCACCTATCTTCCGGCCTCAGGGCCCCTCTGGCTTAAATCCCCATGAAGTGACACCACCACAACCATATGATACTCAACCAACGACTTTAATGCTCCTAACGGCACCTTCATGCAAATGTTTGAACAGTTGGCAGAGGCACAGAAGACTGAACTGCCATTCAGTTTTGCAAAAGCCTTTCCCATTACGATCCACATGATGCAAATTTTGCACGAAGACTACAGCAAGGTGACTAATGGGCTAACCCATCATATTACTGCCCTGACTGAGGAGTTGGATGCCCTCCGCACCACCACTCTATCTCAGCCTGCTCCTACCACTGCCCCACCGGCACCTCCTACCACCAATACTACAGAGCAGCCCTCTGTTCCTCCTTATCTTCCACCCTTCCCCATACCGTACCTCCTGGCCCAGCAGCTCCCCCTTCTTGGGCTACTGTCACTAGGAGGGCAAGAAAGCCTTCTCAGAAACCCCCAACGCCCAGCCCCAAGCTGGCCAAGCCCTCCTGTTCCACATTTAAGCCCCTTACTGACCAGGAAAAGAGCCTGACCATGCGCGAGCATCGGCTCATCATCAAAAGAGACGCTGCCCCCATTACCTCTACTGCTGTATAGCTACGCGATAGCATCAACGAGGCCCTAGCCTCCACTCTCATCCAATCTGTCTCCTTCATGGATAGACATATTACCCTCACCACTATAGACACAGATAGAGCGACCACTGTCAACAGTAAAGTTCCCACATTTTTGAACCTCATTCCTGGTGCCTCTACCAGCCTCCTCGACAGCCCTGCCACCCAGCTTCTGGTACATGGCATCGCTACCTCCACACCTCTGGCATCACTTGCCCAAGAACTCACCACCTTTAACTCAGGCTTATCTCTTACCGAACAGCCTAGGTGGCTTACCTCAGATATAGCATGCATCAGCAAACTTGCCTCAACTATTGTTATTTCAATCACTGAACTCAAGGCTTCTTCTTTTGTTGGCAAACTCCTCTCTGCCTTTTCCAACACCGGGCATACTGACTGCCGTTTACACTTCAACAAATACACCCAGTGTGCCAACTGTCACATGTTTGGCCACCACCACCACATCAAATGCATCCTGCCTCCTTCCTGCTGCTGGTGCCTCCTTCTTCATCCTGCTCGGGATCACTCCAGTGCCACTGCTACCTGCCGTCCTCATGGCCATCCTTGCATCCATGCCACACTCAGGTGTGTAAACTGTGATGGCCCACATGAATCCCACTCGCTTGTTTACCCTTCTCGCCCCCCTCTAGATACCCAAGAATCTGAGGCCTTGGAGGAACATGAAGAAGAAGTGGATATGGTTGGTTCTGTTCAAATGTGTACGGTACGGCACTATCTTAATAACTTTGTACGAAAATACGACGTAGTAGAGAGAGTGTACCACAGGCACGTTAAGTGAGGAGGAGTTTGGTATGAAGGTAGATTGGTAGTAATTCTTGTCCTTAATTCTCTTAAGTGAGATGGATGGTGACGCCTATTTATACAAGTGTGCATCCTTTAAGCAACTGAGAGAAATATAAGGGAAACATAAGTGGAAGCATGTTTGACCCTGAAGAACTGCCAAGGAAATCTCATAAAACATGTATATATCTGAAGTGGTGTGAGCGGATAAAATGTAGGAAATAAACCCGAACACCAGATAAGAAAACACGCCATAATCCCCTAATCGTATCATGAAATATAATATGAAATATACGTAATACATACTCCAGCTGTAGTAATGTTCATAGTAAAAAGAAATACTAAGTAGAGGAATATACGATATTATCAAGGAGAATATACATATGAAACGAATTAGAAAATTCAACAGGTTCGAGATAGGGTGGGATACCTATAACAATAATGACCTAGGGGTGTCTTCGCTTGGCTATTATGGTGCAAGGGGTATGGTTGTTAGGCCTGCCTTGTCTGATCGCTTAGGGGAAACTGGCCTTGTACAGCCCCTTTGTCATGGCCCTTCCAAGGAACAGTATAGGAAGGCTTTCTTGGCTGCCGGGTGGGGTTGATGTTGTTGGATTTCTTTTGTTATGATATCATGAGGAATGAGGCGCGAGGCTAGAGCTATGCTGCTAGTGATAGTAATTTGTTGATTGTGCTGGCATTTCCGTGCCCTGGCTAGGTGGAGCAGATGGATACTAGACTGTGGATGGAGTTGTACTTCAGCTTTAGTGTTAGTGCTTGCTCACTGAGGTAGTTAACAGTATGGGGACAGAGGATCAGTATCTTGTATTTAGTTGCCTGTTTTTGGGGGGGATAGCAGGGCCTGAGTCCTATGGGTAGATCCCGGCTGGCGTTAAGCTCCTGTCCGGTGGGCACTAGATCATAAGCCAGTATTGCCCCGACTAGGATAAATAAACTTAGATTGAATTCGGACACTTGTACCTAGGAATTTCACTGTCTTCTCCTTCGTGTCCTCCGGAACCTCTGAACCCTGACCCTGAACCCCTGACTCCCAAACCCCATACCACTTGCTTTGGTTGTACCCCCGCTCCTAGATCCCATCTCAGACCTCTTGCCTGTCCCTGTCGTGGTGTGTCCTAGCCTATACGACCCTCCGACCCTGCCCATTACAAAAGACCTTCTAAGCTGACTATCAGTCATTGTATTCAGGTTTGACTATACAGCTTCCTAGAGAAACAAGAGAATGGAAGCATTCACTGAAGCCTGTTGGCTGTTCTCTCCTACAGAAAAGGGTAGTTCTGCCCATCTGCTACTAGTAGTGAGGGAGTTGCTAACTGTGCTAATGCCTAAGCAATGAGGGAAAAAATCCGGAGAAACGTTCCAATGATGAAGGACCCTAACCAGGGTGAGAACCAAGAAAGTCAAGAAATAAACCAAGATCTTGAGGGAGAGCAAAAGTAGAGCCACCGCTTGTAGCTTACACTAGAAGGAGGGAGATGGGGGTGGTAGGACTGAGTAACGAAAGCCGGGATAGTGACTGTAGTGTTGAGTTTTCAATTGCTCAAAATGTAGCAGAGATCAAAGGTTTTCTGAACACTAGAAATTGTGTTCTTTGTTTCTCTTTCCTTTTTTTTGTTTAACTCATTCATTATTGATTTAAGGGTACAAAAAACATATGGAGCACTAGCTATAATGACAAAACAGCTATTATCCTCCTTCAGCTACCGGAAAAAGCCAAGGTACTAAGTCCCTCTGATATGGAGCCTACTGCTTATCTTGCCTTAGGAAAAAAAACCCAAGCCCAGCTAAGAAGACGAACAAAGAAATCTCAAATAACAAATAAGCAGGAAGGGCTAAGAAAACCTACCCTAAAATCTGAGGGAACAAAAGAAAGCTTATTAGCAAGCTACATATGGGTCCTGAGGAGTAGGCCCACAAATTTGCAAGTAGAGGCAAGGTAACGAAATGTGCTGGGGAGGTAGAAGCCCTCCTAAGCCACTACAATGAGGTAGTGCAATACTATAAAGGGAAGGAGGAGACCAAGCAGGCTGTAGGCAATAACTGGAGGGAGAGGAAAGATGACTGTAGGGTGCTAGCCGATCTGATCATACTAGGGAAGAGGGAGCCGAGATGAGAGACCAGAAGACCATGAATAACATTTATCAGTCACAGGATTCTATCTAACTAGGCAGCCTCCTACAGTAAGAAGACAATGGCGAGATTGACTCAAGCCTGTTGCCTGTTCACCCCTACTGTAAACTGTAGTCCTGGTCATCTGACAATAGTGGTTGAGGGGTTGCTGACTGTGTGAAGTCTAAGTGAGACCAATGTAAGAAGTACAGAGATGAGGAGGATAGAGGAGTAACATCAGCCTACTAAGCAAAAGGGGTATTTTACTATGTCTCTTGTGTATTCACTTGTTCTGATTGAGATGACATCACTGTTGTGGAAGGGATCCCACTACCTGCCAGCTAAAGAGGACCTCTGAAGGACCAACTGCAATGAGAGAAGGGGCCCTGTGACAGTAGACGAAAATTAATACCTCACAGGTGAGAGGAGAGAAGAGTCAAACTCCTCGAGGTTAGAGCTAAAGGTAGGAGTAGGTGGGAGAGAAGTAAGGATTTTAAGATGAAACTCATGGTGTTAAGTGTTCAATCGACAGCTGTGTAGTAGAAACTGAGCATGATTTGAATGCTCGGTATTACTTTGTCCTTTTTTTTGTGTATCTGATAGAATATTTGTTTAGGGTACAAAAAACATATGCAGCGCTAGCTATGATAACAGAATACCCACATTCCTCCTCTCGCCAAAGAAAATGGCCAACCCCACCAGCCCCTCTGGTGTTGAGTCAACTGTATATCTTGCCTTGAAGAAAAGAAACCTAAGTCCAGCTATGGAGATAAACAAAGAAATTCTAGCTAAGAACAATGTAGGAAGGGCCAGGAAAATGTGCTGAGAAATCACAAGAAATAAAAGAAAAATTAGTAGCAGGCCATGTAGGGCCTTGAGGGGCAGGTCCATTAGTTGAAGTAGAAAGTGACATCTGAAGGGTGCTAAGATAGGGGGTCCCTCCCAGCCCCACTCGAAGGAGACGGTGCAATACCACGGCGGGAAGGAGGAGAGCAGCTAGTTGTGAGTGATAACCGGAGAGAGAGGAGAGGAGGCACTAGGCTGTCAACTGATCTGACTGTAGGAAGAAGAGAGTGGAGAGGTAGACCCAAAGACCTTGAACACTGTCTATGGGTAATTGTGTTCATGTCTAACTAGGCAGCCTCTTAGGGAAACAAGAGGGTAGGGAGATTGACCATAGCCTATTGGCTGTTCTCTTCTACTGCAAACTGTAGTTCTGGCTGTTTGACAATGGTGGTTGAGCAGGTTGTTGACCATGTAACAGTTAAGAAAGGCCAAAACCGAAAGTGGAGAAAACTCTCTACCATGAGGGGAGAGAGCTGGAAGTGGAGTGAGGAACAATATCAGTTCCCTAACAAAGCAGGGATTTTCCCATGTCCCTCATATAGTTCCTTATTCTGGGCGGGGTAGCCTTACTTAGTAGAAGGGATCCCACCACCTGCCAGCTAAAGAGGACCTCTGGTGGACCAACTCTAAGGAGTGAACAGGCCCTGTGAAAGTAGACTGAAGTCAATACCTCAGGTGTGAGAGGAGGGAAGAGTTAGGCTCTCCTGCAACGAAGCCCAAGGCAGGAGGGGGTAGAAGAGTGGTAATGATTTTACAATGAAACTGATGGTATTGAGTTTTCAATCGCTAGAGGTGTAGGTGAGACAGAGGATGTTTTGAATGCTAAGAAGGTACCTTGATATTTATATTTTACATTTGGGTCATCGCAGCTCACATCTATCTAATACTAACTAATGTACCTTTCACTATTGCTATCCTCTTACTCTTGTAATAGGAATCTGTTCTATCCTAAAAAATATTCGTTTTTATATATTGTATGTTACTTGGTATTGTTTTAAGATATAATATTGTAGGTTGTATGCAATATATTATATATTAATCCTTACTTGTATGTTCTTCCTTAGCACCTCTTTCAGAGAATACACATCTGCTGTTTGGTCAGTGAGAGAGGTAAGCACCCAGGTGAGCTCTCAGTATGAGTAGGCAGCTATAAAATAACACCTGTACTTGTTGTTTCCTCTAGATAGACAAAATCAACAAACCGTCCACTGATGAAAACCCTTGAGACTTGGGAAATTGAAAACAGGTTATGAGTCCAGTCTAGTATTACAAGAAATCTTCTCCTTACCTTTTATTATTGTTTTCTTCAATCTGCTTCTACTTACTTTTTTAAAGATGCAATCTATATTATCTTGCTCAATAGCTCTTTCTCTCCATAATTATTGAGTTTCCCAATACAAGTACGTTACAAGTATTAGGAGACCAAAAAGTTAATCCACTTGAACTACAATCAGTAGTGCCAACATATTTAGTTCTTTCTTCAAGCAGAGCAAGTACTGACAATTGTGCTTGGAGAAGAAATACCAGCAGTAGATCTCAATGCTAACTGTAGTAACTTGGATGATAGAATTGGAATTGGAGTTACAATGATTCATGTATCTTATGAGGCTTTAATAAACAGCTCCTTGTATGGGATGTGTGATTCCTACCTTACATATCAAGAATGTAAAACAATGCTAGATACTATTAATTCACAGGCAGAAAGATCTAGGATATTATATCAATTTAATGAACATTGTACAAAGCAAAACTCATAAATTGTAAATTAGATTACTGACCTTCTTGCTTGTAGTAAGCAGTTGGCTGGTTAGAAGCCGGAAATTTCTAAGGACTTTTATCAGTTAACTATAATATATCCTGCACCCAGAGTTTGACCTGATAGTTGGTATTATAACTTACTATCTTCAAGGAGACCAATTTGCAGATCAGCTAACTGTGATATTAATCAAATAGAAAGCTATAATAGGGGCTCCCTCATGTGGATGGATCCCAAGCCTGGGACCACACCAAACTGGGAATATCTGGAATACAGCTCTTACAAAGGATAAAGAATAAAAGTAAAGAGTAAAACTGAATATCGTTAAACACTGAGTTATTCTCCATTAAAGTCTCTTGAGCAAATGTTGATTATGTCAGGGGAGGAGAGTGGTTGTATAATCTGTAAATCATCACAGTTATACCAAAAACTCCCCCATGGAATTACCGTGAATATCACGAGTATGCCCTTCTCCATAAGGGTTGCCTGGCACCATTATAGTGTCCGCGAAGGATCTAACGTGTACGCCCACTCTAGCTGAAATTTCCAGTATGCACATTAGTTCCAGGGAGGTTTTTACCAATATATATTTGGGAATAAGAACTTCTGCACATGGGTATCTCGCCAGTAGCTAACTGTCAAGTCACTAGGGAAAGATAACTAAATCACTCTCTTCCAAAGTGCTATGATCTCTGCAAGGACCTGTAGACATCCAGATTCTGCCAGTTGAGTTCCATCTATCTTGATTGTGAACTGGCAATGTCTACAAGACTCCTGCGGGGAGCTGTAGTGGCAGCTAGACCTGTGGGGACTACCCATGGTCCCTTACCCCTGGTACACTAATCACCTTGATAAGTATCGTACTATTAGAGTGCTCACACAATCCGCAAAGAACCTATAGGAAAGGGGCACGTATAGGCTTGATTGACGTAAAGCCTTTCCAGATTTCTATGGCAGTACCCAGGACTACTCTGGTGATCCTTCCTGGTAGCTCACACTAGCTTTGTCAGTTTTGGTCCACTTTTATCTGTTCTGTTTGAAGACAGTACCTGACCTTGTCATCTTGGCCCCCGACTATATCCTGCGAACAGCCTCAGGTCACACAGACAGCTGTGACATATATATTATTACAGACATGTCTTTATAAACTCCACTTAACTAGCAAGAGGCAGCTTCACACATTTTGGCCCACAACATGTGGGGCAAACCCTGGGGCCCCAGGTACCTGAGGAATAATACTACCAAGTCACAGCATGTTCGGAGCACTATAGCTTCTCCCGTAGTCTTCTGATCAGGGTACAAGAAAGTACCTGTCAATCATCATTACTTAACAAACAATCCTAACATTTTGTAGAATTCCTGCCAGAATATTTCCGATGGAAGGTAGGGTAATAGTGTCCCAAAGGTAGGGTAAGTATGTCCAAGGTGACATGAAACAGGACTCTATGATAGGGTAATGTCACCCTCCAAGACATGATAAACTCACCAGGCCCTCCAACCTATCCTTGGCCGGCAACTGATGTACTCTTGCCAAGGTTGTGACTAAGCGGTACAACCACTGATTGCTTGCTGGCTTGCAACCTCGGCCCTCCTCCAGAGTGCCTGCCTGCTCCACATTACTTGCTAGCGCAACATGACTTGTGGCTCAATACAACGTTTTAGTGGCTCAACATAGCATTTGTGTGGCTCAACAGAATGTTTTTGTGGCCTCACACATCAGTAAAAATTATTTCTGCATCAGAGGCGTGGGCAGTACCTCCTGAGACAAGCCAAAAGGATTCTGCATCCAGTGCGTCCTGTGTGTCTAGTACTTGCACGCTAAGTGTAGTTGCATCCTGCACATCCTAGTCCTTATGCTAGGAGGTGCCACATTCAGCTTGCATCATAAGTAAGCGAGGCCACCTCGTTACCATCCTGAGATTCTGAGTGATCAACATAGCTGCCAGCGGCTCCACCTGTACCACCTTCCTACCAGTTCCCCCACCTACCAGCTCCCCCCCTGCAAGCCCTCCTCCTACAGGTCCCCCCACTACTGGCTTCCCTACTACAGGGGCCTGCCCTACCAGCTCTCCTGCATTCCATACTTAGTTGTTTACTATACCTGCTTTGCCAAGTTAACAAGGTTCTGGTTAAGTACTGAGATTGATGCTGGATTCCTTAGGTGTCCTAGAGGCTCGTCATCTCATGCTCACCGGTCTCACTCTACTTGACGCCAGCTTCCCAACTGTACCTTGGATGTCTTCGCGGCACCAATAGTGGTAGAGCTAGAGCCTGTTCTGAAAGTGGTCAGTACCCAGGCGAAGTTCTGGCAAGTGCTGATTTGATGATAGGTTGCGCGGGCATGCATTGGCCCCAGCATCCGACAATGAGGGGCTCGGTTCCACTTGACGCCAGCTTCCCAATGCTACCTTGGATATCTACCTAGCACCAATAGTGGTAGAGCTACAGCCCCTGAGGAAAGTGGCCTGTACCTGGGTGGAGTTCTGGCGGAGTTCTGGTGGAGTACTGAGTGTAAGGCCAGATTGTACAAGGTGCCTTTGAACTCAGTATGTGATACTTGGCGGTCCAATTCTCATGATGCCAGATTTCTAATAGTGCCTTGGTTGTCTACTCAGCACCAATCTTGGTAGAGCTACAGCCTGTTATGAAAGTGGTCTTTGTCCTGGTGGAGTTCTAGTGGAGTTCTGGCAGAGTGCTGACTTTGACGCTAGATTGCCTAGGCAACCTGCAGCTGCAGTATCCAATATGTGATGGTATGGTTCGACTCGATGCCAGCCTTCCAACAGTACCGTGGACATCTACCCAGCACCAATATTGGGAGAGCTATAGCCTGTTATCAAAGTGGTCTTTATATTCTGACTGAATGCTGGTAGAGTACTGAGTTGGATGCCAGAATACCCACTCTACTTTGGCCACAGCGTCTCATACTCAGCTGCCGAGCTCTACACGATGTCAGCTCTCCAACGGTACTACGGATGTTGACCCAGCACTAACACTAGTAGAGCAACAACCTTTTATGAAAGTGGTCTTTCCATTGGTGGTGTTGTTGTGGAGTTCTGCCAGAGTGCAGGCTTTCACGCCAGATTGCCGGCGGGTCCTCTGGCCATAGTGTGCCATACTTGCTAGGCCAACTCTACTTGTCATTAGCTTTCTAACAGTAGCACGGACGTCTACCTGGTGCCAATATTGGTAGAGCTCTAGCCTTTTATGAAAGTGGTCTCTCCCATGGTGGTGTCCTGGTAGAGTTCTGGCAGAGTGCTGACTTTGATGCCCGATTGCCCAGGGGTCCTTTTGCCACAGTGTAACGGGGGCTCCCTCAGGTAGATGGTTCCTAAGGATACGACCGCACCAAGCTTCGAATCTCTCGAACACAGGTCATGCAAAAGTGTAAAGAATAAAAGTAAACAGTAAGACTTAATATCGTTAAACTCAGGCTTATCTCAATTAAAGTCTCTCGACAGGATGTTGATTGTGTCGGGGTAGGAGAGTTCTCGTATAATCTTTAAGTAGTCAGACTTATACCAAAAACTCCCCCATCAGGTTACCCCGACCATCATAAGTATGCACTTCTCTATAAGGATTACCCCGGCACCAGTACCGCGTCCCCGCAAGGGCTAAGGTGTCAGCACACTCTAGCAGAATTCTCCTATATGCACATCAGTTCCTGCGAGGTGTTTACCAATACACCTGCCGGAGTGAAAACCTCTGCGCATCAGTGTCTCGTCAGTGGCTAACGGTCGAGACACCTAGGAAAGCTAAGTAAATGACTTTCTTCCCATGTACTATGACCTATGCAAGCTCCCGTAGACATCAGCTGTCTCCTGGCTAAGCTCTATCTTTGTTGAATATGAATCGAGAGTGTCTACCGTGCTCCCACGTCGAGCTGTGTCAGTGGCGGGACCTGTGGGCGCTACCCATAGTCCCTTACCACTGGCACACCACTCAGCGTAATAACTATCATGCTATTAGAGTCCTCAAACAACCCACAAAGAGCCTACGGCAAAGGGGCATGTGTAGGCTTGATTGGCGTAAAACCTTCCCAGATGTCCCCGGTACTACCTGGGACTACTCTGGGGACCTTTCCGCATAGCTCACGCGAACTCCGTCAGTTTTGGTCTGTTTTACTCCGTTCTCTTTGGAGAGGGTACCTGACCCTCTCACCATCACCCCCTTATATATCCTGCGAACAGCCTCCTGTCGGACGGACAGCAGCGACGTATACAGTATTGTTGACATGTCTCCCTGAACTCCTTTTAACTAGTAAGATGGCAACTCCATCCATTTTCGCCCATGATGCCCAGGGCAAACCCTGGGGCCGCAGGTACCTGTTAGGAATCATTCTACCAAGTTACAGCTTATTCGGAGCACTATAGCTCCTCCGGTAGTCTTCCGATCAAAACGCAAACCAGTGTCCCTCGATCGTCATTGTGTAACAATCAATCCTAACATTTCCCGAAATTCTTCCGAGAACGTTTCCGGCAGAAGGTAGGGTAATAGTGTCCCAAAGGTAGGGTAAGTATGTCCATGGTGACATGAAACCGGTCTCCATGGTAGGGTAACGTGACTTCCTTACACAGGGTAAACCCACCCGGCCTTCTGTCCTATGCTTAGGCCAGAGCGGACATTGTAACGTTACTACCACTACTTAGGTACACCATTTCCTTAAGTACCTTCTGTTCTTAGAGATATCTTAACCACCAGATAATCCTCGGATATGCGCCTGCATACCTGCCTTGTCTACAATCTGACCTCTTGGTCTTATGTATGGGCATAGATGTAGGTTACCATAGCTCTATAATGTAGTCTCGTTACAGAGATTATGACCAACTTGCTGAAGCAAATCCAAGTAATTGTTTAGACTTTCGCGGTGAGGTGTCATTAACGCCCATGACTTCCGAAGCTCGGATGTTATCCCCGCCCTAACCTTATCCTTTACCTGCTGGTGGTCTGTGTAGTTCAGCTTGTACATCGGATCGATAACCTTATCCAGGTCGCGACTGCTCTGGTGGGGGGACATCACCAAGTTGTTCCACACAAGAAGATTCTTATCCCGATTCACGTTGTCACCTCCGTGACTCTGCTCTGACCGTTCACGGAAACCCTTGCATGTCCAGAGCGGACCATTCTTGTTGAACGGCATACCGGCTCGTTTAGCAGCTTCATAGTTGATGTGTGCGTGTATGCCTAGGTACCAGTTTCAGGCTTGGTCTTCAAGAAGAGGTATGACCAAGTTGATCTTATCCATGTCCGTCAGACGGCAATGGGAAAAGTACTCAAACTTGACTTCGACTAAGGTCAGAAAACTAGCCGGATCGGCAACAACTCCCTTGAACATAGGAATGCCACTCAGCTTCTCCGGCTTCCTGCGTCTCGAATCTGACGACGACTGAGATTGGTTTCGCAATCATTCTCATGGTCCTTCTGCCCGATGGTCATATCAGTCTTTCTTCTTGTCATTCCAGCCATTACGGCGTGGTCTCAAAAAGGGTGTGACATCGGATAGGGAATTGGCATTATCATCCGAGCTGTCATCAGGGTCGGAATCACCTGGATCCCCTCCGCCAGCTCCAAAAGGTCCTCCTGCAGGAGGTAGATTACCACCCCTGCTGCCTCTGGCGTTGCCACCGAAGGTTTCCCTTGGTCTCTCATCAGCTTCAAATTGCTCATCTCGACCACCACGATTCCCGTCATCCGGAGGACCCCCTCCTGACGGTGCTTGTGGCGGTACTGAGCCTGCTGGCTGGTTACTCCTCTACGGTATCCGGTTTGGCGCAACCTGTGACATCTTTAACCATTCGACAAAAGCCAGACAGGTCTCTGGGTGTGCGGGAGGTCCTTCATGACCCCTCTTATTGCAATACCCACATAGGGGTTCCTCCTTTCCCGTTCCCTTATCTTGTTTGGCCTCTCGTAGTGCGCCCCCCGGTACCTCCGGCGGTGGTGGATGACAAAAGAAGTCATGTCGCCCACCGTATCCCAGGCATGCAGGGTGACAGAAAGGTCCTCACGCTGGCCATACTGGCCCGAACCCTGAAAATCCAGCATTACCCAAAGATTTAACAGGTGCTGTAGGCACATGGACCTGTGGCCAGTTGGGTTGATGGGGCGTCGCCGCAACAGGGACAGGAGTGCCTTGAGAGGCGGTGGCAGGATGTGGGTTTCCTCGTCTGGGATTATCGCACATTTTCAATGTCCTTTCGACTCGTTCAGCTAGACCGGGAGATCCATCTTGCATGACTGGCCATGGGACATCGACCGGACTAGGGGACAGGGTTGGAACAGATCCAATCTCGATCGGAGGAGGGAGGAGAGTCTGTGATACAGGTGGCTGGACTGGGGTCACTGTAATCGATGGAGAGGGAGACCTTAATGGTCTCGTTATACTAAATCGAGGGGGTCTTGGCGAGGCATGTCGTCGTACTCCACCGATGGGACTAACTAAATGACTTTGAACAACCGACGCAGAGAGCGAACGAGTTGTAACACTGACAAAGCACTAAGCTGCTTCTGATTCTCCCGTTTTTAAGCTTTCCAGAATCCGCAACCCTAGCAGACTTAGCTCTGGTTTGTATCGATCGTCTCTAGCATACATCGTCAGCTGCTGCGAAAAGTGGTCCGGCTTATCTGTTACCAGCAGTACAGTTGGTGCAGCCTCAATCATTAGCACATCATTATTCTCATCGATGTGGTACCCTTCATCCGATGCCTTCTCCAACGCGTCCATCTGTATCTTCATCGCAAACTGATTGTTCAGCATCGCTACAAAGACAGCCTGTTGCCTTTTTGTCCATGCCACCGACGACCCAATGATTTCCTTCGTAAACTTCTTTTGTTGCCCTTTAGTGCAATGCAACAAATCCTTCCTTGCGCTGGTGACCTCACGGGTCACTTCTCCTAGGATATAGGGGTCGGCGTAGTCGCAAGAGAATGCCGCGACCGAAATCGTTGGAGGCCCATGGGTCTTATTTTCTTCGTCTCTATGATCATATCCCTCTGCCACTGCTTGAGCGAAGGGAATATCATTCATGAAGCATAACGCAGCTAGGGCTGTATGATGAAGTACTATATCGCGACAATGTTCGGGAACTTCAATCGGGGGTGCTTCGTGAAGCATTTTTGCACTTGCACCCCCGATGCGCTTCACGCCAGGGATAATCGAGGCCCTAAAAATGCTGGCTTTGAGAGGGTCATCATCAATGCCAAAACTGCTTTCGGAACTCGGGGATTCCTCTTCCATCGTGACTCCTAAAGCAGACATGATTTCTTAACATAGGTTTAATCCAAACAAAAAAATCATGAGGAGACTTAAGCGAGAAGCTCGCTTAACGATATACTGTAATGGCGACTCCCTCAGGTAGATGATTCCTAAGGATGCGACCGCACCAAACTTCGAATTTCTCGAACACAGGTCATGCAAAAGTGTAAAGAATAGAAGTAAACAGTTAAACTTAATATCGTTAAGCTCAGGCTGATCTCAATTAAAGTCTCTCGAGAGGATGTTGATTGTGTTGGGGTAGAAGAGTTCTCGTATAATCTTTAAGTAGTCAGACTTATACCAAAAACTCCCCCATCAGGTTACCCAGACCATCATGAGTATGCATTTCTCCATAAGGATTGCCCCGGCACCATTACCGCGTCCCCACAAGGGCTAAGGTGTCAGCGCACTCTAGCAGAATTCTCCTATATGCACATCTGTTCCTGCAAGGTGTTTACCAATACACCTGCCGGAGTGAAACCTCTGCACATCGGTCTCTCGTCAGTGGCTAACTGTCGAGACCCCTAGGAAAGCTAACTAAATGACTCTCTTCCAATGTGCTATGACCTATGCAAGCTCCCGTAGATATCAGGTGTCTTCTGGTTAACTTCTATCTATCTTCATTGCGAACTTACAAGGTCTACGATGCTCCAGTGCAGAGCTGCGGCGGCGGGGGGACCCCTGGGCGCTACCCATGGTCCCTTACCCCCGACACACCACTCACCATGATAATTATCATGCTATTAGAGTCCTCAAACAACCCACAAAGAGCCTATGGCAAAGGGGCATGTGTAGGCTTGATTGGCGTAAAACCTTCCCAGATGTCTCTGGTACTACCCAGGACTACTCTGGGGACCCTTCCGGATAGCTCATGCTAACTCTGTCAGTTTTGGTCTGTTTTACACCGTTCTTTTTGGAGAAGGTACCTGACCTTCTGACCTTCACCACCCTGTATACTCTGCGAACAGCCTCCGGTTGGACGGACGGCAGCGATGTATACAGTGTTATGGACATGTCTCTATCAACTCCATTTAACTAGTAAGACGGCAACTCCTCCTATTTTGACCTATGACGCCCGGGGCAAACCCTGGGGCCGCAGGTACCTGTTAGGAATAATTCTACCAAGTTACAGCTTGTTCAGAGTACTATAGATCCTCCCGTAGTCTTCCGATCAAAACGCAAACAAGTGTCCGTCAATCGTCATTGCGTAACAAACAATCCTAACATTTCCCGAAATTCTTCTGCAAACGTTTCCGACGGAAGGTAGGGTAATAGTGTCTCAAAGGTAGGGTAAGTATGTCCATGGTGACACGAAATTGGTCTCCATGGTAGGGTAACCTGACTTCCTTAGACAGGGTAAACTCACCCGGCCTTATGTCATATCCTTAGGCCTGAGCTGAAATTGTTACGTTACTACCACTACTTAGGTACACCATTTCCTTAAGTACCTTCTGTTCTTAGAGATATCTTGACAATCAGATATCCCTTAGATATGCGCCTGTATACCCACCTCGTCTACCATCTGACCTCTTGGTCTTATGTATGGGCATAGACGTAGCTTACCATACCTCTATAATGTAGGGGCATTACACACAGCATCTGATGCTTAGCGGCCCGGTTCTACTTGACGTTGTCTTTCTAACAGTACCACAAGCATTTACCCAGCGCCAATATTGGCACTACTTCATCCTCTTATGACAGTGGTCTGTCCCATGGCGGTGTTCTAGCTGTGTTCTGGCCAAGCACTGACTTTCATGCCAGATTGCATCGGCATCCATTCACTGCAGTGTCCTATAGCTGCAGCCTCCGATACTTGGTGGCCTGGTTCTACTCCATGCCAGCTTTCCACTAGTACCCCGGACGTCTACCTGGCACCAGTACTGGCGTGGTCAGTCCCTTTGAGGCCAGTGGTTTTTGCCAGATTTCTAGTAAAGAGTTGGGATGGGCGGTGCCGTTCTGTACTATGTATTATAGAATCAACTTGAATATGACAAGAAAGGCTATTTATTGGAACTGTTCCAGAATCTACATATGTGACCTAGGTCACAAGGTCTAATTGTGGAATTACATCCTGGAAATCGCCGTGCTGCTTGCTTGTGTTCTGGCTGTGTTCTCAGTTCTGGCACCCAGGACCATTGCATCCAGAGTTCTGACACTAAAGACCATCGCATCCTGAGATTTGGTGGCTGCCGTCTTGCACCCTGTTCAACAAACTGTGCCCTGTACATCCTGTGCGTCTGAGGTACAGGACGCTCAGGATGCAAGCTTTTATTTTTACTGATGCGTTACTTTTGATAACTTCACATAACTTTAAAGTACTACGAAAATATATGATTATAAATAACTTCTCAGTTCCAAATACCCCGATACTCTGACTTGTAGATCAATCTAATTCTAGAGTTCAATATAATATTATAGTATAAAGTAACTAGGCAGCTGAATGTAGCCTTGTAGTTCTATGTTACTTTGAAGCTTAATAGAACTCAAGATAAGTTTATATATAAAGAATTGTAGGCAAACTATTTTAACTTATAAAAAGAAAATATTGAAGCCTATAATTCTTGATATTATAAAACAAGTAAGCTTGCAAAACACAGATAAACTAGAACATTTTATACTGCAGACTTATACAGTAAGATGCAGCTACAAAAATATTATTTTATGTTACAAAATATTCTCTTGAGCCACTAAAAGGTTGTGTTAAGCCACAAGTTATATTGATCCGGCAAGTCATATTGAGCTAGCAGGTACTCTCTTGAGAGTGCCCTGGTTGTAAGCCAGCAAGCAACCAGGAATTGTGATGCTTAGTCACAACCTTGTCATGGGTATTCACCTTACTTCCACTACCTAGGTATATTCATTCCTTAAGTTCCTTCTGTTCTTGGCAATACCCACACCATCAGCTATCCTGTGGATATGCACCAGCATGCCCGCCCTGTCTACCATCTAACCCCTTGGTCTTATGTATAGGTATCGATATAGGTTGCCATAGCTCTATTATATAGGATTGTTACATCACTTTCCTCTGCTCCAACGACCGACCTGGTCTGCTAACCTGGTCATGCATTTCCCCTGTTTGGTTCTCACTTAACCCAATTGTCTGTTACATTATAGGAATACAGATAGTGGAAATCCTTCATGGCATGTGAGCCAGTACCCTCTGGTCTCTCATATGGTTCGACAGAGTTTTTCTCGACATCATAGTCTGCGGATGAAACTAGGTGCTGTACAAACAGATTAGGAAGTTTTGCTTTACTGTTACCCTACCATCGACAGTCTGCTACTGCCACAATGACATAGCTGGGCACATTGTCAACTATGTCAGGGACCGGGACTTTATTAGTCTATTCACTACTTGGATTTTCACTATACGGTTCAAAAACTCTGTCACTGAGTATGCGATAGATTGACCATGGGCTAGGGAATTGGAGTTCAAAAGCTCGGTTTCCAACCTTATACTTCGCCACAAAAGGTCCTGACGTTGGGTGGTCCAGTGCCTCGATAGATTGCTAAGTATGGATCTTCTTTTGATTTAGTATCACATGATCAGCCTTCTGTGCCCTGCCATTGCTCACATCTTCTATTGTGACATATTCAGGGGATGGCAACCATTTCTGTTTATCCTATTTTGGTTGTCTCGAGTGAGCTTACTTCGCTATATATCCTACTTCTTGTCAGACAGCTTTCCAATGCTTTACTAATAGCTTGCTACTGAGATGAACACCTTGTTGCTCCAAGACCAGACCTAACCAGTTGTACTATGGGTTAAAGCCTGCAATAGAGGCTCCCTCCGGGAGATTGTTCCTAAGGATCCGACTGCACCAAACTTCAAGTCTCTCGAACACAGCTCTTGCAAAAGTGTAAAGAATAAAAGTAAACAGTAAGACTTAATATCGTTAAACTCAGGCTTATCTCAATTAAAGTCTCTCGAGAGGATGTTGATTGCGTTGGGGTAGGAGAGTTCTGGTATAATCTTCAAGTTGTCAGACTTATCCCAAAAACTCCGCCATCAGGTTACCCCAACCAACAGGAGCATGCCCTTCTCTGTAAGGGTTGCCAGCACCATTACTGTGTCCCCAAATGGCCGTAGGTGTCCATGCACAGTAGGAGAAATCTCTATATGCGCATCAGTTCCTGCGAGGTGTTTACCAATACACCTGCCACCATCAAAATCGCCGCATATCGGTGCCTCACCAGTGGCTAACTGTCGAGCCACCTAGGAAAGCTAACTAAATGACTCTCTTCCCATGTACTCTGATCTATGCAAGTATTGGTAGACACCAGCTGTCATCCGGTTAAGTTCTATCTATCTTGACTGCAAACTTAGAAGGTCTATGAAGCTTTTGTGGAGACCTATGGTGGTAGCAGGACCCATTGGCCCTACCCATGGTCCCTTGCCCCCAGCACACCACTCACCATGATTAGCATCAAGCTATTAGAGTCCTCAAACAACCCACAAAGAGCCTATGGCAAAGGTGCACAGGTGGGCTTGATTTGTGTAAAACCTTCCCAGATGTCTCCGGCACTATCCGGGACTACTCTGGAGATCCTTCCAGATAGCTCACGGTAACTCCGTCAGTTCTGGTCCACTTTGCTCCGTTGATTTTGGTGAAGGTACTTGACCTTCTCACCTTGGCCCCCTTATATACCCTGCGAACAGCCTCCGGTCGGACAGATGGCAGCGACGTATACAGTATTATAGACAAGTCTTTATGGACTCCATTTAACTAGTAAGACAGGAACTCCACCCATTTTGACTCATGACACCCCGGCTCAACACTGGGGCCACAGGTACTTCTGGAATAATACTGCCAAGTTGCCACATGTTCGGAGTACTATAGCTCCTCCTGTAGTCTTCCGATCAGTATGCAAGGAACTACCCATCGATCATCATTGTGTAACAAACAATTCTAACATTTCCTGGAATTCCGCTCAGAACTTTTCCAACGTAAGGTAGGGTAATTGTGTCCTACAGGTAGGGTGAGTATGTCCATGGTGACAAAAATCTGGTCCCCACGGTAGGGTAACATAACTCTCCTAGATACTGTAGTACCCATACCATTTGGGACTGTCAGCTGTCAGCATTTTATGTCCCGTCCCAGAAAATCAGCATTTTTGTCAGTGTCAGTTGGTACTGTTCCAACTACTAGGACCTGTCAGTTGAGACAAATTTAGGAACTATACTGGTATTGTACTGTACTATATACAAAATCCTATCCTTGGCTTCCATCAAGTTTCTAATAACCTAAGATAACTTGCACTCCCACTCTAAATTGACTTAATCCTATAGTAATTAGGTGCAAAAGTAGGATTTTTGATCTATAACACAGTTACATACATGGTCCGGGAGCCTCCCCACAGTCTGAATCTGAATTTGCACTCCAAGTACTCCTCCTGTCTGCTGCACCAGTAGGGTTCATCTCATATTGATCCCATTGCCTTACTTCTCCATCATCCTCACTCTCAGCCTCAGTATCAGACTTATCAACTCATTGAATTCTACTATTGCAGGAAAGGTGCACTGATCTTGTAAATCTAATTGAGAGTCAAGGATCCTAAAGGTAAATTACCATCAGATGCAAGACTTTTATTCTTAGTTTGACTACCTTGGCTAATGCCCTACATACAGTTTATTCTCTGGTAATATCATACATACCCTTAAGCTTAGGAATCAGGTTTATCATCTGACAGAGTAGATCTAGTACTTGCCCAATCAGGATTGTGAATATGGTATATATGTTGTCCTATTGTGTTTTGTGTCAGTACAGACTGTCCCAAGTACATTTACCTAAAAATTATGGTCAGCAATTTATGTCTGTCAGAAATGGTATGGGTAGTACGGTAGGATGAACTTACCTGGCCTTCCGCCCTATTCTTAGGGCGGAGCGCACATAGTCACATCACTTCCACTACTGCGGTACACCTATCCTTTAAGCACCTTTTATCCTTTGAGATACCCAGACCATCAGATATCCCTCCCCCATGCACCAGCATGCCCACCTCATCTACCATCAGACCTCATGGGCTTGTGTATAAGTGTAGACTTAGGTTGCCATAGCTCTATAACGTAGGGTCGTTACAACTTGTTGCTTGAATATGGTTATGATAAAACAGGTATCTGGTGGCTTTAAAACCCCAAAACTAAGCATATTGTTGACATATCAGATGTGATCTTTAATGAAAGTTACATACTCAGAGAAAGATCTATGAATAGCCAAGCAGTAGATATGGGTGAAATGCTATCGGTACTGACAATATTGGCAACTCTGGAGTGCTTCTTAGAATGTAAGATCACAGTGTGAGTTGAACGCAATATAGTATTAAACTGTAAGAAAGTATTTCCCCCTTGCGCTATAGAACTAAGAGATAACTTAGGAGAATTTTTTTAATTAAGTCATAGTTTTATTGTTTACGGTACAATAACTCGCATACAGCAGCTAGGGCTATGGCGTAAAAAACATTGCGCGGGGGGAGAACCATACAAAAAACCAATATCCCATGTCTACGCAAACCCCCCAACCACCCCGAAATCCAAGCCGAACAAAAGAAAGCCAAAACCTAAAGACCAAACCCCTATCGCCACGCCCAGCTCAGGATTTACATCCCAAGGGACACCTGGAGACAACACCGAGAATCCGCTAATCTAATCGTGATAAGGCGGGCGGAGGGGCCATATAGACCCAGCAGCAGAGGCAGAAGGAGTGATCCTGGAGGTCGGAGCTGACACTTGCAGGCGAGGAAACAAGGCAGCAGGGGCCAAGGCGCACGGAACACGTAAAAAATGGTCCGGGCAGTGATGAGGGCTCGTTAGGCCCGGCATCAGGGTTATGAGGCTGGCCCGATTGGCCGGTGGAAAGGCGGTAGTAAGGTACCAGCTGAGTAGGGTAGCAGTAAGGTGCAAGCTCGTGTAGGGTAGTAGTAGGGTGCTAGCCAGGTAGTAGGGTACCAGCCACGCAGCAGTAGGGTGCAAGCCGACTGACGAAGAGGGGGGGAGGGAAGCAAACAAACGACCGGGCCGCGAGGGCCCCCGAAACGATACGGCTGAGAAGCTGCTAACCCAGGATCAGAAAAGCCACGTCCAAACTGTCAAGCACTGCTGGTGTTTTACCGCGTCTCTCATGTAGTCCCTTGTTCAACGAGAGATAGCGTCACTTAGAGGAAGGGATCCCGCCACCGACAGAGCAAAATGGCTGGGAGCTAGGCAACCGATAACCCAGACGAGCACGACCAGACTGACCGAAGCCAGGGGCCTCCCATACCAGCCAGCGTGAGCGACCGTGGAAAACCTAAGCGAGGCGCGAATGTAGGCCAAAGGGAGGAAGGCAAAGACTGTGACTGTACCCCAAAGGTGAGGCAAGGGGAGGGAGCCCCCTGGGGGGGGCAGAGGGGGGGTGGAGTCACGATGATTTCTCGTAGTGTTGAGATTTCAATCGCGAGGAAAATAGCGGAGAGGGTCGATGAGATAACTTAGGAGAAATTCCCCTTCCTTTATACCCAAGTTCCAGTCACGTGCACAGCCACCCAAACAAGGAAATATCTATGTATCATACATGGTCGCAGGTGTGAGTCACACCGACTCATATCTGCGACCGTACAGGATAAGTAAGTCGTTCGAATTTTAATACTTCCCCTACGACTCCATTCCTAACATAACCAGTATTTCCTCGAATAACACCTTTGTCAATCCTTTCGTACATACATCCGCTAAGTTTTCCATCGTTCCAACCTGTCTAATAACAACTTCTCCCCTCTCTCGTTTTTCCCTGGTATAGTGATACTGCATATCGATATGTTTCGTAGGATCAGAAACTCCTTGGTTTTCACTTAACTTTATGGCAGTGGTGTTGTCCCCGTAGATGATCGGTTTTGTTGATATTCCCATTTGTGATAGTCCGCGATTGATGCATGTCGTTTGTTTTATAGCGAAGGCACGAGCTGTGTATTCTGCTTCGGTAGTTGAGAGAGCTACAGTTCTCTGTTTCTTGGGGCGCCATATGACCATGTGTCCATATATTCGTATCATGAGTCCAGTGAAGGATTTTCTATCCGATAGGTTCGATGCAAAGGAGCTGTCGCTATATACATGGAGCGGTTCTTTGTCCTTCGTTGTTTCGTATTGTAATCCTTTGAACATCATTCCTTTGAGGTAACGTAGAACTCGTTCGGCACTTTTGAGATGTGTTGTTGTTGGTTTAGCTGAGAATTGGCTGAGGAAGGCAGTTGCTTGGGCGATATCTGGTCTAGTAGCGATTGCAGCGTACATCAGTGATCCTATTATGGATTGGTAGAATCGTTGATCGCATAGTTCATCGCTTGGTTCAGCAACCTTTAGTACACAGTGTACTTCGATAGGGGTAGCTATTGGTGTGGCATCCATCATGTTGTAACGCGTTAGCATTTCGGTAATGTACAATTCCTGGAGTAGCCGTATGTAGCCGTTTCCCTTCTCGATTTGCATACTGAGTAAGAGTGAGGCTTCCCCTAAATCAGTGCAGTTGAATTTGGATTTGAATTTTGTTGAGGCAATTGTTGACACGTTTTTGTGTACCGGTTATAACTATGTCGTTCAGGTAGATACAACGTAGAGGGCTTTAGAGATGAGGATACATGGGTTGAGATCTGATATAGTGAATTTCATGTCGGTGAGGATGCTGGTAAGGCGTTGATACCATAGGCGAGGAGATTGTTTTAGTCCATATATCGCTTTGTTGAGTTTCTATCCCTTTCCTGGTTGTCTGTATCCTTCCAGCATTTCGAGGTAAGTTTCAACGTCGATATTGCCATATAGGAAGGCACTTTTAACATCCAGTTGTCGTATGGTATATCCTCGTTGGATCGATATGCTTAACAGAACTCGGAAAGATTCTAATCGTACTACTGGAGCGTATACTTCTTCATAGTTTACTCCTGGTTGTTGATTGAATCCTTTTGTACAATATCTCGCTTCTCGCCGTTGTAT
>LN891148.1:206864-226763 GCA_900010015.1 Tuber aestivum
ATCGATATGCTTAACAGAACTCGGAAAGATTCTAATCGTACTACTGGAGCGTATACTTCTTCATAGTTTACTCCTGGTTGTTGATTGAATCCTTTTGTACAATATCTCGCTTCTCGCCGTTGTATAGTTCCGTCTTTGTTGACTTTCACCTTGTAGACCCATCTTCCCATAATGGTTTTCCTATTGCTCTGTTTCTCGACCATAGTTCCCACTCTTCTCTTTTCCAAGATATTCATCTCTTTTTCCATAGCCTTCTTCCATTCTTCTCTTTTATTTGAGTTCATCGCTTCTTTGTATGACTCCGGATCAGGTATATCATACATTAATCCTGCATATTCCGGTGTGTCTAAGAGGGCTTGTGTTTCTCGAATCTTTTCAGTTAAGTATTCCTGTTCCATGTTGAATTGAAGCCCTCTAGCAGGTAGAGTTATTGGAGCACCCTCACCTCGCATGTATGCTTGCATGGAAGACTCCAAGTGTCTAAGTTTCTGATTTAGACTTTTTAGCTTCCGTTGACTAGCTTCTTGTTTGGCTTTGAGGGTAGGTACTCTTTCTCGGGTACTTTGTCTCGGGGGTTGGACAGGTGGATCAGGTTGAGAACGAGGTTGTGCAGGTCCTTTTCCATTTTCTCGTGAGTTAGAAAAGTCGCCTGGCAAGTTTTGTTCTGAAGGTGGTGGAGATGGTGGAGGCGATTTAGGTGTTTCTTCTGTCTCTTCTTGGGTATGCTCTTCCGGTAACTCTTCCGGTTCCGTTGTTTCTTCGTATGTATAGTCTATCGAAACTCCTTTAGTGTTTTCAAACCATACGTCTTTAACCTCGATTACTGTTCGTTGTTTGGGTATGTAGATTGGGTATATCGTAGGATTGGAAGTGTAACCTACTTGGTGGCCTGCCTCAGTTGTTTGGTCCAATTTTCCTCGTTTTTCAGAAGGTATGTGTACCAAGGCATGTGAGTACCAGCAACGTAGGTGTTTGACTGATGGTTTCTTCTCGTATAGGTGTTCAAAAGGTGTTGTCTTGATTGTTTTATGCCATCGACGATTGTATAGGTAGGTCGCGGTAGAGTATGCTTCTCCCCATAGGAATCTTTTATCGTCTGGTATCATGCATGGAACCATTTGGGTTAAGGTTCGGTTAATCTTTTCGGCCACTCTGTTTAGTACATGGTGGTGTGCACGGGATGTTGTGTGAGATACGCCGTGTTCGTCGAAGAATGTCGATACTTCTTGGTTTAGGTGTTCTCCTCCCTGATCACTGTGAAACCTTTTAATCCGTTTCCAGAATTGAGTGAGGATGAGTTCCCAGAAGTTTCGAATGGCAGTCTTGGCTCCATCCTTGGACTTTAGTATGTATATCCAACAGTATCTTGTATGGTCATCAACGAAGGTCATGTAGTATAGGCCTTTTCCTAATGTGGGTGTCAACATTGGTCCACTTAAATCTGAATGGACTTTATTAAGAGGACAATCCGTTCGGATTCCAATGGTAGGGGGTGATGACTGGGTTGTTTTCTGTTGGTTAGATTTCTCGTAATTGAAGTCTTTAGGAGTTGGTAACGGGTTGAGGTCTTCATAGCAATCCCTAATCATGCTAGGGTGACCAAGAGCCTGGTGCCTTTCTTCATATGTGGTCATAAGTGCCTTTTTTGTATCTAACTTTACATGCCATAATCCTGGTTTTAATCTTGCCACCATGAACACCTTCCCTTCCTTCTCATACTTTCTCTTTCCTTTCTCGACCACCACTCGTACTCCTCGCTCATCAAGTTTCGATTCGGATACCAAGGAGAACTTGAAGCTCGGTACGTACGGTACCCCGGATAGGATAACTGTATGCGTGGATCCATCCAACAGTAGCACATCCAGCTGTGCTCTTCCGGATCCCACTGCCCTATGTCTTCTACCGTCTACAGTTATTGCAACGTTGTTTTATGGTGAGAGGTCTAGGAAGGTACCTTTGTTTGGTAATATGTGGGCTGTTGCCCCTGAATCACAAAGCCACTCACCAGTGCCTTGTTCTTCTTCCATTGTCTCAACTTTTGCCATCAGTACTGTGGTATGTACATTGGCATTGGCAACGTTTGCGGTTTGGTCTCGTTTGTTCTTCTTTAGCCGATTGCACCTACTCGTGTCATGATTATCGAAGCGCTTTCCTATCCGTTTGCACTGATTGCAGTGTCTTTTGTTTTTGCCAGTGGTAGGTTTATGACTTTGTCGGTTACCTTGTCCATTGTATGGCTTGTTGATGGAAAGTGCTTGGTCTCCGTCCAAGGGTTGAACGCGTCCTGCTTCTCGGCTAAGGAATATGTCCCTTACCATAGCATAGTCTATTTGTTTTTTTACGATTATCACATCGACTAGATCTGGGTAGCTTTCCAAAACTGTGGTGATGAATGTTGCTCCTTGGATCAGTTGTGATTGTGTGAATGGTTTCAGTATCTTTCGTAGGTCATTCGACACTCCGGTACCGGTTAGAAGACATCGTTGTTAAAAGAGGTTCCAATGTGTCTCAAAGGAGGTAATGAAATCGAAGATGGGAAGTCCCTTGGTATACTGTTGGCGCGTGACGTTTGCGAAGAGGATAAGGTCTGTGGTTGGAGCTTTTTTATCAAATGGATCTTTCAGTGCAGCCCATGCTTTGGGGGCGGAATCGTATGAGGCGAGGTCGGAGTGATAGGTTTGGTTGACTGCTTGGTATAGGAAGACCAAGGCTCGATTGTTCTCGTCGTTGCAGGTGGTAAGCTCTGTTTGTGTAGAGCTTCCTTCCGCGGCTATTTCTGGTTGAATATCGTCTCCGTTGACTACTCCCCAGAGGTGTGCTGCCATGAATCCAGGTTTCCAGGCCTTGGCCCAGGTACGATACTTTTCTTATCCCTGGAGCTACGGGAAGTCTTTCACTGAGATAGAGAACTTTTCGTTGGAAATATTTGCGGCGGAGGATTCTGTTGCCATTTTAGCATTCTGGTGGGTCTCCTGGTTTTGTGTTGGATTGTTCGATTAGGACATTTCTGAATTCGTCAGTGTTGATGTCATATCGAACGTGTTCAACCAGCAAGTTGTCCTGTAGGACCCACATGTAGTGATCTCGGACGAAGGAGTATTATTCTGGACAACAAGCTGGGTGTACATAGTCCCAGGTTGATGGTTTAACCGAGAGGCAGTGATGACACTGATGGAATTGACAGTGAAAGGTTGTTGGCATAAGTGTGTGAAGGTATGAATTGAGGGATAACGGGTTCTAGCGTTTTATGGCTAGAATATATTCTCTGTGTTTAATGTGGTATGATTGTTGGGAAGCTAAATTACTTAACCCGGGCTCATAACCTGAAAATATTCGCAACTCTGGAGTGTTTCTTAGAATGTAAGATCACAGTGTGAGTTGAACGCAATATAGTATTAAACTGTAAGAAAGTATTTCCCGCTTGCGCTATAGAACTAAGAGATAACTTAGAAGAAATTCCCGTTCCTTTATACCCAAGTTCCAGTCACGTGCGCAGCCACCCAAACAAGAAAATATTTATGTGTCATACATAGTCACAGGTGTGAGTCACACCGACTCATATCTGCCACTGTACAGGATAAGCGACTCGTTCTCATTTTAACAGGTATATCGCAGATGACATGCTACCTGTGAAGAACTCAGATGTGAGATACTTGTGTGAGGTATAAGATATTGTATAGTTACAGCTACTGCCAGCTCTCCTTGAGGTCACTGAGCTAGGAGAACAGCCAGTACCTGCTCCCCGCTACATTGGAGTAGAGGCTAGAAACCCAGAATATGAGAAGATCCTGATAAATTCTAATTCTCATTCTTATATATTGAAAATATAGCTCAATCAGCAGATCACATGATGGCCAGTGTTGATAATTGTGAAGAACCTCTTAGTTCTAGGCAAACAGGACTCAGGGATGCTCTTGATTCCATGCAAAAAGACTTCCTGTAGCTTTTAATTTCAGGCATGCCAGACTAATTGAAGCCTCAATTATGTTAAGCCATGGACTCTCAAAATGTGTTTTGAGTAAAGGGCAAGCTCCTGTGAATTGAGCACATTAAGACACTGCTAGGAGTTCTACCTTGGATGGGCGTGAGTATGATCCACTTGGTTACTAGCAAGTAGTCAGCCTAGATTACCGTGATATTTGACAATCCACCATGCGAGAAGAGTTTAATTATTTCATTGAAAACGAAACTTGGTCTATAGTTTTACAATATGAAGCTGTTCAAATGTATGGCTTACATTGTATTGGAGGCTACTGGGTATACTGAACGAAGGTAAACCCTAATGAATCAATACTCTTTAAGGCAAGATTGATTATAAAAGAATATAAGCAGCCGCTATTCAGTGAGAGATTACTCCTGAAGCCCCACTAAACAGCATTCATTTAGTATTGGCTCACTCTGTACTTAATGGGTTGGAGATAAAGCATTTATATATCCATGTAGCATTTCTAAATATACTGCTTTAGGGTCTTGGCTTTATAGAAATGCCTGCGGGTAATGAGTGGGTGGAGCTGCAATACCTAAAGGGTGGTAGAGAGATTGTTCTTAAGTTAAATAAGGCTCTCCATAGTTTGAAAGAGGTGGTGCAACTTTGGTATCAGTATATTGATGCCTATCTACAGGCTATAGGCTTACAGAAGTCTGAAAATAATCCTAATCTCTACTTTTCACAGATTGCAGATTTGATACTCAGGCTCATCCTATATGTTGATAACTTACTAATACTACTCCGGCAATCTTAGAAAGTGTCTAGGACTTGGAAGTATTTCTACAGATAAGTATCTCTCAGTTCACTAACACTATTTTAGTGAAACTCTCATATAACGATTTGGAATAGAAGCCTACAATAGTGTCTCTGAGTCTACTGCACTGGAGGTTAAGTAGCTAATTCCTAGTACCAATGAAGCTCCCAAGTTAGATTAGTGAAATATAATGACTCTACCTTATAGAATTATGACAACCTATATCCATAGCTATATATCAGACCAAGAGATCAAAAGGTAGACTCAGCAGACATCCTGGAGGATATGTGACAGGTATCCAATGGTCTGGGCATCTCCAAGAACAGAATACACTTAAGTAATAGGTGTACCTAAGTAGCAGAAGTAATGTGACTACATCAATTCCAGCCTAAGGATAGGTCAGAAGACCAAGTGAGTTCACCCTCCATAAGAAGGTCATGTTACCCTACTATGGAGACCAGTTTCCTCTTATCCTGAATGTACCTAGCCTGCCCTAGGGACACTATTACCCTCCCTTCTATCAGAAATGTTCTCAAAGAAATTTCAGGAATTGTTAGGATTGTTTGTTATACAATAACAATCTACAGACAATTTCCTGCATACTGATCAGAATAATACAGGAGGAGCTATAGGGCTCCAAACCTGCTGTAACTTGGTAGAAATATTCCTAACAGGTACCTGCAGCCCCAGGGTTAGCCCCAGATATTGTGGGCCAAAATGGGTGAAATTGCCATCATACTAGTTAATAGAAGTCTATGATAACAGGCCCAGAATACTATATAAGTCTCTGCTGTCCATCTGACTGGAAGTGGTTCACATGATATATAAGGGGGCCAAGGTGGAAAGCTTAAGTACCTTCTCTAAAGAAAGTTGAGTAAAGCAGACCAAAACTGATGGAGTTTAACATGAGCTATCTAGAAGGGTCCTTAAGGTAGTCTGGGATAGTGCTGAAGACATCTGGGAAGGTTTTATGCCAATTAAGCCTACATGTGCCCCTTTACTATAGACTCTTTGTAGCTTGTTTGAGGACTCTAATAGCAGGATTCTTATCATGGTGAGTCATGTGCTGGGAGTAAGGGACCATGGGCAGTGCCCAGGGGTCCTACCACCAGCACAGCTAGTCAAGGAAGTATTGCAGGTCTTCTTAGTTCGCAATTAAGATAGATACAACTTAATCAGAAGACCACTGATGTCTACGGGTCCTTGCATAAATCAATGCATATAGGAAGAGAGTCATTTACTTATTTTTCCTATGTGACTTGACAGTTAGCCACTAGCAAGACTCCAATGCAAAAAGGTTTTCTCTCTGGTAGTTGTATTGGTAAATACCTAGCTGGAACTGATTTGCCTATGGGAGATCACTACTAGACTGCACTAATATCTTAGGCCCTTCAGAGATGTGGTAATTGTACTAGGTAACCCTTAGCCAAGAAGGGAATACTTGCATTGGTTCAGGTAATCTCATGGGTAACCATTTACTATAAGTCTGAATGCTTAAAAATTATACCAAAACTCTCCTACTCCAACACAATCAATATCCTCTTGAGATACTTAAATTGAGATATGGTTGGACTTAATGATGTTAAGTTTTGCCATTACTTTCATTTATCACATTTTGCAAGAGCTATATTTAAGAGATTAGAAGTTTGGTACAGTCACATCCTTAGAATCCCTCTTTGTAGGGTAGTCCCCATTATATTAAAACAACAATCAATACTAAGTTCTTTAATATATCTTGTTATTAGAATAAGACTAGATATTTCCTATACAGTAGGAAAGATAAATAAGTTCAGTATCTATTCAAACAAATTACATCTAAAAGCTTTGAAGAGGTAACTTCAGTATCTTATACAAACTGCCGGTCTTGGATTACAGTACTAGCAAAAGTCACCTACATCAACAGATACGAAATTATTTATAGAGTTAGAGCACCTTTGTGACTTAGACTTTGCTGGTAATCAAACTGACTTCAAGTCATCTTCTGGATTTGTCTTTAGACTAGCTGGTATAGTTATCACATAGTGATCTAAAAAGCAAAGCTTAGTCTCTCTTCTGTCTACTGAATTAGAAGATATTAGATATTCTGACAACAGAAGAGAGGGTATTTGGCTATGCTGAGTTTACCACGAAGTCACAACAAGGTTAAACCTCCTGCATCAGCAAAAATAAATCCTTTGGCAGATGCACTGGTACCATATCTGGACACACAGTCCTTTTCCCCTATATCCCCTGCGTCCTCTGCATCTTCCCTTACCTTACAATGCCCAGCCATATGTGGTCTTGGATTACAACAGCGAGCCATACCCAGTGCATCTAGTACTTGGATGCCAAGTCTGGTTGTGTCCTATACATGCTAGTAGTTATCCTAGGAAGTTTCATATCCACATTGTATCCTAAGTAAATGAGGCTGCCTAGTTACAATCCTGAGATTCTGAGTGATAAACCCAGCTGCTAGCCACTCTCCCTTTACCATCCTCCTACTAGCTCCCCCCTACCAGCTCCCTTCCGACCTGCTTACCCTATTACAGCTTCCCGCCTACCAGCATCCTGCATACTACCTCTCTCCTTACTGGCTCTTCCTACTACCTCTCTCCTTACTGCCTTCTCCTACTACCTCCCCTGCATTTTGGACTTTGGTGTTTACGTTACAAGTACCTGCTGTACCCAGTTATTGAGATTTGAGTTAGGTGCTGCATTTGATGTGGGATTCCTTGGGGGTCCTCTAAGCATAGTGGCCAATATGCCATAGCCGAGCTCTATCTAATACCAGCTTTTTAACAGTACCTTGGACATCTACCCAGCTGTAATATTGGTAGAGCTACCGCCTGTTATGCAAGTAGTCTTGGCTCTAGTGGAGTGTTGGGTTTGATACTAGATTCCTGGGGTATCCTTTGGGTGCAGCATCTGATACCCGGCGGCCTGATTTTACTTGATGCAAGCTTTCTACTGGTACCTTGAACTTCTACCCAGCGCCAATACTACTAGAGTTATAGTATGTAATAAAACTAGTCTTTACCCTGAGGGAGTACTAACTTTCACACTGGATTCCTGGGGTGTCCTTCAGGCACAGCATCTGATACTCGGCAGCCTGATTCTACCCAATAGCAGCTTTCCAACAGTGCCTTGGATGTCTATTCCATGCCCTTATTGATGGAGTTACAGTCTGTAATGCAAATGGTCTTTACCTTGAAGAAGTGCTGATTTTGATGCCAGATGCTGTGGTTGTCCTTTAGGTGCAGTGTGTAATACTCGGAAGCAAGATTTTACCTGACACCAGCCTTCCCATGGTACTCCACATGTCTACCTGGTACCCATATTGGTGGAGTTACAGTGTGGGATGACAGTAGTCTTTATCGGAGTCCACTTTGGGCAGAGGACGGACCCTGACGCCAGATCCCTTGGCTATCCTCGAGGCACAGCATCCGATACTTGGTGGTCTGATACTACCTGATGCCAGCTTTCCAATAGTGTCTGGGATGTATATCCAGTATCTATATTGAGACAGTTACAGTCTATTAGAAAAGTAGTTATTACCCAGGCAGAGTTCTCATGAAGTACTGACTTTGACACCACATTCTGTGGGTGTCCTACTGGTATATTGTCCAATACTCAGCAGCCTGATTCTCTCTGATGCCAGCCTTTCAACATTACCTAGGATGCCTACCTGATGCCAAAATCGGTAGTGTCACAGTCTATTATCAAAGTGGTTTTTACCCTGACAGAGTTCTAAGATTCATGCCAGACTCCCCAAGTGTTCTGTAGGCACAGCATCTCATACTCAGCAGCCTGATTCTACTCAACACCAGTCCTCTAACAGTACCCAGGATGTCCACTCAGCACCCATGTTCATGGAGTTACAGCCTGTTATGAAAGTAGTCATTACCCTGGTGGAGTTCTAGCACAGTGCTACCTTTGATGCCAGACTCAGCAGGTATCCCTTTGGTGCAGTATCTGATACTCAGCAGCCAGGTTCTACATGACACCAGCTTTCTAACAATACTTCAGGCATCTACCTTGCACCAATATTAGTAGATGTACAGCCTATTATCAAAGTAGTATGTATGTTGGCAGGGTTTTGGAGGGGTTCGGGTGCAGTGCAGACTTTGATGCCAGATCCTTTGGGCATCCTTTAGGTGGAGCAGCCGATACACGGCAGCCTGGTTCTGCTTGACACTGGCTTTCCAATGGTGTATTGAACATCTATCCAGCGCTAGTACCTGTTATGTCATCCTCTAGGATGTAGGGGGCATGGTCTACTAACTTGGGAGCTTGGAGCTTTTCTTCCCATACCCCGTATTATAGAACCACTATAAATACGAATCATCTTTATTTTAACACTTTCAGAATATATATGACATGTGACTTAGGTCACAAGGACCAGTCCAGTATTGAATCCTGAAAATTTAGTCATACACGCTTGTATCCTGCGAATGGCTACTGCATCTGATTGTGTGCAGAGAATTCTGTGTGTACATGGTTGAGTCCCAAGCATTCTGAGAGTACTTGATTGTGTCCCCCCTTCTGGTGCCATGAACCATTATGTCCGGAATTACCGTTTATGTCTTGCCCCTCCTGTGTGTCTGATACACTGGACAGACAGGATGCAAGCTTCTATTTTTACTGATGTAGCTCTTATATGGTGATAATTTAGGACCTCGATAGCTTATCAAACAATCTTGATTCAATGAATCCTCTCCAAAAATTGCAATCCTGTTATTATATATGCCACTCTCATCAAAATAGTTTGATCAATCTCAAGAATCTTAATACTACTAGTATGACTGCTGATATTCTTACTAAACCCCTTACATGTAATACCAACCAGAAACTTGTACAGAGATTAGGACTAGGAATTGTTGACAAGATTGTAACTTAACCCTTTCTTTCCCCTTCCCGAATGTGGACAGTAGTCTTTTTCCCTGTTATGGCTGCATGACAGGTTGTTAATAATGCTCACCAAACCTTTATTCTTTTACCTTCTGTGCTTTTCAGATGATAACATTTGATCTGGTATGTGAAATTCAGGAATACATCTGTTGGTAACAGGAGGAGTGGAATTTTTGTATGTTAGATGTTACATGAAATCATTTTAAGATAAGTTGTTGGAGGTTACATGCAATATGCTGTGGATTTATGCTTACCTGTGTTACTCCTTGTCACTTCTTTCAAAGAACATACATCTACTGTTTACTCTGAGAGAGAGACGAGAACCCAGCTCAGCTCTTTCTATAAGTAGGCAGCAATAAAAGGAACCTTGTTTTTGTTGTATCCTCTAAATAGACTAAATCAACAAACCTTCCACTGCTGAAAACTCTTCATACTTGTAAAATTCTAACATTTGTTTTGCTCCAACTATGGTTTTCCCATACAGTTATCTACACTTAAGGGCTTTCAAAACCACTCTAGTAAAAGTACATAATTCGTTCATCAAGAAGGTTTGGATTAGATAAGTAACCTCTACTCAAGTGAACTCATCATTCTCCTTTCTCCAATAACAGTGACCAGCTCTGTCATGAGACTTATCAATGACTCCTTGACTTCACACCTTGACTACTTCAACTACAAGGACTTTTGTATCATGTTTGGACTTGTCAAGATCATTGAAAAGTCCCTCAACTACAAATGGGCCTCTGGTTGACTCAATTCTGTATAAGCACTAGACTAGACCTGACACCGCAACCTTATAGTCATGTCCTAATAACTTATTAGACTGTTGGTGATTTTATTTCAAGACTTCCTATTTATACTTGAGATGGTCAATGTTACCTAGCTCATAGCTCTGCCATTACTCTCCTGATTGGCTTCATTCTACTTTCCAGACACAGCCTGAGGTCCACTGTCATATATTCTGTGAAAGGGTTTCACTTAGATGGATGGCGACGACACATGTACTGTTATGCAGCATGCATCATTTTACCAATTCATAGTAACAGGACGGAAAGGTCTAGTGATACTATTATACCATATGGACTCAAAGATCAATGGCTTATATTGAATGCTCAAATTTGTTTCATGTGTATATTCTCCTTAACAATATCATACATTTCTCTACTGGGTATTTTTTCTAGACTATGAATATTACTAAAGCTGGAGTATGTATTACAAGTATTTCATTAATATTTCATAATACGATTATGGGATTATCTGGTGTTTTCTTATCTGGTGTTTGGATTTATTTCCTATATTTTATACATCATCACGCATAGTCATCAGTTATTTGATTTACAATTATGTTTTAATTATCTGCTCAGGCCATCTTAGATTTTGGTATGTTTTATGGAATGTTGACAGTTCTTCAAGGTCAAATATGTTCGCACTTCTCTTTTTTCTACCTATATTACTGTCAACTATCTCAAGATTTATGTTTTTGCTTATATTTTCTTTTAGTTATGTAAAGGATGCATACTTGTAAGAATAGCTGTTACATCCTATTTGGCTTAAAATAATTAAGAACCAAAACTTCTATCAATCTAACTTTATATGAAATTTCTCCTCACTTAACATGTCCTGCGGTACACTCTTTCTACTGTGTTGTATTTTCGCACAAAGTTATTAAGATAGTACTAGTACTATCCCATACACATTCCAACACCTGGAAGAAGGTGTTGACTATGTAATTTGAGTAGTTCTCAGGAGGTCTGTGTGTGAAGGTGGTCTGTATGTCATATGTATAACAACTCTCTTCCTCACTGCTCAGCCTCTTTGAGAATTATCCATATCATAGCTAGGAACTTACTACCAGTTATTCTGTCTTCCAGCAGGAATAGAGTCACTTCTTACCTGCTATATAGTACAACTTACCCTCCCCTGTTAGGTTGTAGTACTTCCTCCTTTGGCCAGATGCAATGGTATGCCTGACTACCCTCTGTTCTTTCTTTCCTCTTTCTTGCCCTGTCATTTTATGTAGTTCATACAAGAATGGGTGGTCATGTATTAGTAGTTAAAATTAGAATCATAGTGGGATGCTTTGAAGGTAGAAGAGTCTGGTACATACTGTTACCTTTCGGGGGCTTGAAGTTTTCAACTTAAGGGTCTAACTTGGTCTTACAGTCATGTTGGGAATTTCCTTTTTGCTTCACATCTGCAGAGGTTTTGGGTTCTCGGTATTCAGTTCTATTTCGTTTGTAACAAACGGACGTTACAGAGCTATGGCGACCAAAGTCTACCTCCATATATAAGACCAAGAGGGTATATGGTAGACTAGGCAGGGATGGTAGCGCATGGCCAAAGGATATACGATAGTCTGGGTATCCTAAAGAACAGAAGGTACTTCAGGAATAGGTATACTGAGGTAGCGGAAGTAATGAGACTATATCTGCTCCTGCCCAAGGATAGGTCGGAAGGTCGGGTGAGTTTATGCTGTCCAGGTGAGTCATGTTACCCTACCAGGGAGAACAGCTTCATGTTACAATCGAGATCCTTACCCTACCTTTCGGATACTATTACCCTACCTTCCATGGGAAATGTTCTTGGAGGAATTCCGGGAAATATTAGAATTGTTTGTTATGCAATGACGATTGACAGGCACTTGCTTGTACACTGAGCCTAAGTCCACAGGAGTAGCTATAGCTCTCCAAACAAGCTGTAACGTAGCAGAGTTATTCCTGAGGTACCTGCGGCCCCAGGGTTCGCCGCAGGCATCATGGGCCAAAATGAGTGGAGTTCCTGTCTTACAAGACAAATAGAGTCAAGGAAGACATGTAGATAATACTGTATATGTTATGGCTAGCTGTGCGACCAGAATATGTTCGAAGGATATATATGGGGGCTAAGCTAAGAAGGTCAGGTATCGTTTACAAAAGGAACTGCTTAAGATGAACCAGGACTGACGGAGTTATCATCAGCTATCTGGAAGGGGCCCCAGAGTTGTCCCCGGTAGTCCTAGAGACATCAGGGAAGGATTTACGCTAATTATTCCTATACGTGCCCCTTTGCTATAGGCTCTTGGTAGATTCTTTGAGGACTCTATTACCAAGATACTTATTACAGTGGGTGGTGTGCCAGGGGTAAGGGACTATGGGTAGTGCACAGGGGTCCCGCTGCCACTACAGCTCTCAGCGGGAGCATGGTAGACCTTCTAAGTTCGTATTCAAGATAGATTGCACTTAACCAGAAGATAGCTGATATCTTCAGGTGCCTGCATAGATCATGGTGCATGGGAAGAGAGTTATTTTGTTAGTTCTCTGAGGCGTCTCGACAGTTAACCACTAGTAAGAAACTGATGTGCAGAGATTTTCACTCCTGCAAGTGTATTGGTAAATACCTTGCAGGAACTGATGTACATACACCGGCAGGAGATTTCTGCTAGAGTCCCCTGACACCTTAGATCCTTCAGTAACGCGGTAAGGGTACCGTGCAACCCTTACAGAGAAGGCCACACTCGTGTTGGTCTGGGTAACCTGATAGGAGAGTCTTTGGTATAGGGCTGACAGCTTAAAGATTTTATGAGAACTCTCCTACCCCAACAAAATCAATATTTTCTTGAGAGACCTTAATTGAGACAAGGCCAAGTATAACGACAAAAAGTTTTACCCATTACTTTTATTCTTTAAACTTCGCAAGATGTGTATGCGAGAGATTCAAAGTTCGGTACGGTCACATCCTTAGTAGCCATCTACCTGAGAGAGCCCCTGTTGCAGTATATTGTTAAGCGAGCTTCGTGCTTAACTGTCCTCCTGCGTTAATTTGATTGAAGTGACGGTAACTCATCATGCCTACTTTAGCAGCCCCAATTGAAGAGGAAGCATCCAGTTCTGACAGCAGCTTTGGGCTTCATGATTGCCCTTTAGAGGCCGCCTGAGTCAGGGCCTTAGTAATAACTAAGACGAGTGGAGTGGCATTGGTGGAGGAAGCGGGAAATTGTTACTTGATCAACAGTGGTTAGAAATCGTTTCCGGTTGTAGTAACATGGTCTGCAAGGACCTACACCTTAGTGCACGATTCTTCATGAATAGTATCACATTGGCTCAAAGCATTTGGGACTGCCTAGATACCTCAATGGCAGATGATGAGCAAAGTCCTGATGAATCAAAGAAAGACCGTACCATTTCGGTCCTGGATCTTGCCGAGAATTATGTGGAACCATACATCGGATGTGAGGTGAGTCGTGAAGTCACAAACCCAAAAAGGGAGCTGTTACGTTAGAACAACATGATGCAGAAACAATGTAGGCAAAGAATTATCGAGAGTTAGTGGGTGTCACGACCCTACGTTATGGAGCTAGGGCATCCTAAGTCTATACCGATATGTAAGACCAAGAGGTTATATAGTAGACTAGGCAGGTATACAGGTGCATGTCTGAGGGATATCCGATGGTTCGGGTATCACAAGGAAGAGAAGGTACGTAAGGAATAGGTCTACATAAGTAGTTGAAGTAATGTGACGATGTCCGCTCTGGCCTCAGGATAGGTTGGAAGGTCAGGTGAGTTTCACCTGTCTAGCAGAGTCACGGTACCCTACTATAGAGACCAGCATCGTGTCACAATGGACATACTTACTCTACCTTTGGGACACTATTACCCTGCCTTTCGTCAGAAATATTCTTAGAGAGATTCCGGGAAATATTAGTAGTGTTTGCTCCACAATAATGAGCGACAGGCACTTCCTCGCATATTAATCGGATGACTACGCGAGGAGCTAGAGGGCTCCAAATGGACTGTACCTTGACAGAATCATTCCTGAGGTACCTGCGCCTCCTGGGTTGGCCCTGAGTATCATGGGCCAAAATGGTTGAAGTTGCCGTCAGGCTAGTTAAATGGAGTCTGTAAAGGGTTGTGCGTAACACGGCATACGTCGCTGCCGTCGGGCCGACGGGAAGCTGTTCACAGGAAATATAACGGGGCCAAGGTGAGAAGGTCAGGTACTGTCTCCAAAAAGAACAGAGTAAAACGGACCAAAACCGAGGGAGTTAGCATGAGCTATCCGGAAGGACCCGCAGAGTAGTCCCGGGTAGTGCCACAGACATCTGGGCAGGTTTTATACCAATTGAGCCTGAACGTGCCCCTTTGCCGTAGGCTCTTCGTGGGTTGTTTGAGGACTCTAATAGCATGATACTTATCATGGTAAGTGGTGTGTTGGGGGTAAGGGACCCTTGGTAGCTCCAACAAGTCCTGCCGCCACTACAGCTCTCAGCAGGAGCGTCATAGGCCGTCTAAGTTTGCAATCAAGATAGATAGAACTCAACCGGCTGACAGCTGATGTCTACGTGTGCTTGTAATAGGTCATAGTACATGGGAAGAGAGGCATTTAGTTAGTTTTTCCTACATGTCTCGACAGGTAGCCAATGATGAGAATCCGATTTGCAAAACCTTTCTCTCTGGCAGGTGTATTGGTAAACACCATGCAGGAACTGATGTGTATAGAATAGAATTCTACTAGCATGTGCTGACAGCTAAGGTACTTTGGGGATACGATAATGGTGCCGCGTAACCCTCGCGGAGGAGGGCATACTCATGTTGGTCCAGGTAACCTGATGGGAGAGTTTTTGGTATAAGTCTGACTACTTAAAGATTATACGAGAACTCTCCTACCCTAACACAATCAGTCATCCTCCCCAGAGGCTTTAATTGAGATAAGCCTGAGCTTAACGATATTAACTTTTGCCATTTAGTTTTATTTTTTACACTTTGCAAGAGCTATGTTCAAGAGATTTGAAGTTTGCTCCCGTCATATCCTGAGGAACCATCTATCTGGGGGAGCTCCCGGTACGGTATATCATTAGGCAAGCTCCTCTCTTAACTCTCCTCCTGATTTAGATTTGGATTGAACCGACATTAAGAATCATGTCTGCTTTAGCAGTCAAGATAGAAGAGCAATCGTCAAACTCGGATAGCAGCTTTGGTATTGATGACGATCCTTATCAAGCTGCTATTTTTAGAGCCTCAATCATCGCAGACATAAAGGGTATTTGCAGCATGACTGCAAGGAAGCTACTCGATGCAGCCCCAATAAACGTCCCTGAACATTATCACGAGTTGATACTCTATGATATAGGCCTGGCAGCATTATCTTTTACAAATGATATTGGTTTCGCGAATGGAGTGTTGGAGGGCTTCACTGATACAGATGAAGCAGGAAAGGAGAATCGGGGAGCTCCCACGATCTCGGTCGTGGAACTTTCCCCCGATTGCGTCAAATCTTATATCCTACGAGAAGTGACCTGTGAAGGTTACTAGTGCAAAAAAAGAGTTGTTGCACTGAAATAAGAAGACCCAGATAGAATTTAGGAAACAAATGGTCACGAGCTCAGTGGGATAGATGAAGAGACATCAGGAGGCATTTGTGGCATTATTGAACAATCAATCTGCCATGAAAATTGGGATGGACGCCTTGAAAAAGGCTTAGCAGGAGGGATACCAGATTGACGATGACAATGATGTCTTGATGATAGAGGCGGCTCCCGCATTACCTCTAGTGACAGATAAGCCTGATAATGTTTCTTAGCAACTGACACTATCTGCTAGAGATGAGCGGTAGCGTCCAGCATTGGGTCTGTTAGGTTTATGAATTATAGAAAGTGTGAAAACAAGGCAAGAAAACCAAATACCATCGTCATTCATCTTAGCTACTTCTCGATCGCTTGCCACATCAGTGGCACAGAGTCACTCAACAAGTCCAATTGTTGGAACACGATGAAGAGCATCTCTGCGGGTACGTCGTCAAACTGTCAATAGACCTATACTGTCACTTTTGACTTCCATTTCAGTAACGACACCGCTGCTACCGTTACCCAACTCTGAGGTCCCCCCTCCACAAGCTACTCGGCTGAGGTCTGCCCCGACACTCGTGGCAACCCCAATCCTGACCACATGGCTGGTGATGAACCCAGGTTTACAACTTGCAGAAGAGATTGAAAATACGGTGGAATGATTCCAACTGACACATGTACCTCCTCGTCCCCCCACGGCCTCATCAGGCACACCTGTCCCTGTTGTGGCTACCCCTAGCCAAGCCAACCAGCCAACGATAGAAGTGCCAACGGCACTGGTTGAACCTCCAGCTGATGCTGGATTTCCTGGTTTTGGGCTGCCACCAAATCCTATGGAACAAGGACTCTGGTGTCACCCTATATGTCCGGGATCCAGGGGGAGACATGATGGTTTTTGTCACCTACTGACGTTCAAGCAATCAAAAGACAAGGGAAAGGAAAAAGAAGGAGGAGAACCCCGATGTGAGTATTGAATGAAACAGGGTCATGAATGAAGTCTGAAATACCCTGAAACCTGTCCCACTTTTGTGGAATGTCGCGTGGGGTCGCAGGCTGCGCCAAACCCCATACCCGTAGGAAATAACCAGCTGCCAACCTCAGTGCTGCCACAAGTAGCGGGAGGAGGTGGTCCTACAGATGAGGGGAATCGTGGTGGTCAGGGCGAACACTTTGATGGTTATAAGAGACCAAGGGAAACTTTCGGTAGAGACGCCGGAGGCAGCAGCGGGGGTAATCAACCTCCCGGTAGTGGATTCTTGGGGGCTGGTAGAGGGAATCCGGGTCATTCTGACCCTGATGACAGCTCTGATGATGCTGCCGATTCCCTACCTGATGTCACACCCTTTTTGGGACCACCTTAGGATGGCTGGAATGACGAGAAGAAAGATGAATATGACTATCGGGCAGAAGAACTACGTGAACGGTTCCAAAACCAATCTCATTCCTCGTCACATTCGAGACGCAGGAACCCAGAGAGGCTAAGCGGCATTACCACATTCAAGGGAGTGATTGCCGATCTGGCTAGCTTTCAGACCTTAGTTGAAGTCAAGTTTGAGTACTTTTCCGATTATCCCCTGACGAACATGGACAAGATCAACTTGTTCATACCTCTTCTCGAAAAGCGAAGCTCGCACCTGGTGCCTAGGGATACTCGCACACATCAACTATGAATCTGCCAAGCGAGCGGATATGTGGTTCAATCAGAATGGTCCACTCCAGACATGGGAAGGTTTCCGTGAATGGTTAGAGCCGAGAAAGGCAGGTGACCATGTGAATGGGTATAAGAACCTTCTGATGTTGAATCACTTAGTAATGACCCCCAACCAGAGTAGTCCCTACCTGGACAAGATTATTGATCTGATGTACAAATTGAATTACACAGATCATCAACATGTTAAGCATAAGGTTAGGGTGGGGATAACTCCCGAGCGTCGAAACTCCTGGGCTGTGAAAATACCCTACCCCGAAGCTGTGAATGATTACCTAGATTTGCTTCGGCAAGGTGGTTGCAATTTGGAAGAGGACCAGCATTTCCGTCATCTAAATAATGAGAAGGCCATAAAACCAAGAGACAAACTGGAGAAGCAAACCCCCAAGCCTACCGGAAGGTTTAAGAAGGAGAAAGGTTTGGGTTGGAAGGATAACCAGCTGCAGAAAACCGCTAATGTTGGCGCCCGAAGGCAGGCAGGGACGTCTGAGTATGCTATTGCTGACAAAGACATTCCTCAGAACCGGACTGATAAACGACACAACAATATGTAATGGACTAAGTGTGGGAGAGAAGGACACTTCTGGAGACAGCATTCAGTGACCACCCCTGTCATTCATGCTGTGAGAAATACAGCCTATGTTACACATATGAACACACAGACCTTCCCCGCGCACAGACCTCCTGAAAACCGCGAAGATTTCGGAGCCAACACCCCTCTCCGGCCCCGCCGTTGGCCCTGCGCGCAGTAATAGTGTCGCCGGAATTTGGTGTCCCGACAGTATAAACCGGTGAAAACGAAGCATGCTTCATAACACCGTATACCTCATCGCCGTCTGTCTGACCGGAAGCAGTTCGCAGGATATATAAGAGGGGAGCTCAGGCCGTGTCTGAAAGGTAGAATGGAGTCAATCGAACGGGTAACCATGGAGCTACGAGCTAAGCGAGGTTGACCACCTCGGACATGGACAGAAGATGTTGGGACGAAATCGCCAACAGTCCAATGAGTTATCGGGACGTGCCCATAAGGATGAGGCACAAAGCCCAGTCAAGTGCTCGCACAGTGTAGAGCCAACCAGAGGCCTATCTGTGAGTGAGGAACTTTTCCACAACGTTGACTAGTCCAATCGAAGCGAAAAGTCCTCGAAGTCAATGCAGTCAAGTTGTGAAGACGACGAGGCATTTGATAAGACTCTCGACGGAGCTGATCACTCCAGTCAGAGTTAGGAGGCCAGCGAGTCAGCTCGAAGCGAGACCACTCGCTTTTACTTGAACCTCCGAGACGAAGGAATCATGAGTTTTCGCCTGAGAGGTTTCAAACACCCTCGCGGAAACACGATAACGCATGGAGACCGTAGTCTGAGCAAAGACGCAAAGTTTACCAGGGTCAAACGGATGCCCGTTACACCAGTAAGGTTAGGAAATGAGAGAAGGTACATTGTTTGGTATAAGATAGATGTAGCCCGCGACCACCCAGACGCGGAATATAAATATCGACGTGCCTCCTTAGCTTTCAGACAATCCTCCTCCGTCTCCGGTACACCTCCGGCGATTGAAAACTCAACACCACGGTTTTTATCGTGAGATTTTTGTTTCGTCGCAAAACTTTCTCCACCCTCCCGCCCACTCCGGCCTTTGGCCTCGGCCTAGGGGAGTCTGGCTCCTCTCTCCTCGCACGCCCGGGGTATTGACTTTGGTCTACCGTCGCAGGGCCCTCTCTCTCCCTGGGGGTTGGTCGGTCGGAGGCCCTCCTCGGCTGGCTAGCAGGTGGTGGGATCCCTTCCACTACAGTGACGCTATCTCTCCCAGAACAAGGGACTACATGAGAGACGCGGTAAAACACCTGCTATGCTTTGCCCAGGCGGCCGTTGATGATCTTCCTTACTCCCCCTTCCTCCTCCCCCCACCCGTGGTGGGGAGTCCTCTCCTCCTCCTGGGTTGGCCTCGCTTAGCCTTCCCACGGTCGGCAACCCCTTAACCACCATCGTCAGACGGCCGGGACTACAGTTGCAGTAGGGGAGAACAGCCAACAGGCTACGGTCGATCTCTCCATTCTCTTGTTCCCCTAAGTGGCTGCCTAGTCAGACATGAACGCGATACCGATAGACGATGTTCAAGGTCTTTGGGTCTACCCCTCCGCTCTCCTCTCCCTACAGTCAGATCGGCTGGTACCCTACTGCTACACCTTCCCCTCCCCCCGGTTATCGCCCACGGCCGGCTGGTCTCCTCCTTCCCTCAATGGT
>LN891148.1:226783-244051 GCA_900010015.1 Tuber aestivum
CTTGGTTCTTGGGGTTTTGGCGAGTTCTTGGTTCACTGTCGGGTAGTTAGCTTTCTTTTGTCGCTTGGCGGTGGGGGTTATTGGGTGGAGCAGTTCACGGGAAGGATTACGGGCGGGAGTAGTTTTTTCTACCCCAGAGGGTTCTTTTAGCTCTGTCGTTCGGCCTGGTCTGGGGGGGGGCGGTTTTTTAGGCGTCATAGCTAGCGCTCCATATGCCTTTTTGTCCCATAAACAAAAATTTAAATGAGTCAAACATAAAACAAACAAATCCTTAGCTTTCAGACATCCTCTGTCTCCACTACACCTCCGGCGATTGAAAACTCATCACCACGGTTTTTATCGTGAGTTTTTTGTTTCGTCGCAAAACTTTCTCCACCCTCCCGTCCACTCCTGCCTTTGGCCTTGGCCTAGGGGAGTCTGGCTACTCTCTCCTCTCACGCCCGGGGTACTGACTTCGGTCTACCGTCGCAGGGCCCTCTCTCTCCCTGGGGGTTGGTCGGTCGGAGGCCCTCCTCGGCTGGCTAGCAGGTGGTGGGATCCCTTCCACTACAGTGACGCTATCTCTCCCAGAACAAGGAACTACATGAGAGACGCGGTAAAACAACTGCTATGCTTTGCCCAGGCGGCCGTTGATGATCTTCCTTACTCCCCCTTCCTCCTCCCCCCACCCATGGTGGGGAGTCCTCTCCTCCTCTCGAGTTGGCCTCGCTTAGCCTTCTCACGGTCGGCAACCCCTTAACCACCATCGTCAGACGGCCGGGACTACAGTTGCAGTAGGGGAGAACAGCCAACAGGCTACGGTCGATCTCCCCATTCTCTTGTTCCCCTAAGAGGCTGCCTAGTCAGACACGAACGCGACACCGATAGACGATGTTCAAGGTCTTTGGGTCTACCCCTCCGCTCGCCTCTCCCTACGGTCGGATCGGCTGGCACCCTACTGCTACACCTTCCCCTCCCCCCGGTTATCGCCCACGGCCGGCTGGTCTCCTCCTTCCCTCCATGGTATTGCACTGTCTCCTTGGAGTGGGTCTGGGGGGGGCCCCCTATCTTAGCGTACTCCGTGCGTCGCTTCCCGCTTGAATGAGTGGACTCGCCCTTCGGGGCCTACCTGGCTTGCTACTAACCTTTCTTTTATCTTTTTGGGATTTCTCAGCGGGTTTTCCTGGCCCTTCCTGCTTTCTTCTTAGTTAGGATTTCCTTGTTCATCCATCTAGCCGGGCTTGGGTTTCTTTTCTTTGAAGCGAGATGTGCGGTTGGCTCCATACCAGAGGGGCTTGGGGGGTTGGCTTTTTCCTGTGGCGAGAGGAGGGATATGGGTTTTTTGTCGTCATAGCTAGCGCTCCATACGTTTTTTGTACCCTAAACAAATAATCAATGAGTTAAACAAAACAAACAAAACAAACCAAATTCCTTAGCTTTCAGAACTCTCAGCGAACGGAGAAGAGATCTTATCAATATATTCGTTATACTTTGATACCTACTTTTGTTACAAGCTTTCTTGACCACTCTCCGAGAAACTTAATTGGCCCCAGTTACAATTCGTCCGACTTAGAATTGGCTGCCGCTTAACAGCCTGAGTGCAAGATCACGATCCAACCCGGAATTCTCCGTGAGTGGCAATAAGCGATTCAAGCGCATTGAAGCATCTTGTCCGCTGCCCTCTGGTCCCAAGCTCTTGGAAGCCTGCAAACCCTCCCCTACTATTATGGAGGTTGATACGGACCTCGGAGAAGGTAAGAACCTAATCCTAAGACGGAAATGACAAAGGCTAACTTTCTAGATCAATGAAGATCTCGATGGAAAGGGGATGGCCACTGCAGTGGAATGGATTAAGGTAAGAACCAATCCACATTGACGAGCTCTTCGATTCTGACAAAGTCTTCAATATAGGAATATTGAGTGAATGCCTGGTCAGGTAGATATTATGGTCGCATGCTGTGGTTGGTTTTTCTTTCGGTTCTTGGGTTCTATTATTTCTTACATTGTAATAATATTTCATGTTGGGCATTTCTGGAGAGATTACTCCCAGGTGTTTCTTTAGTTGACCATTCTGCTCCAAGGAGTCACTTTGGGAAATGGGAACTGCGCGACATTCGGATAGGACACAAAGATGCCCTATTTGGCACTGGTTGACTGGACGTCTCCGGAGAGTAAATGCAATTTTCTTGTCTTATATGGGTCGTTTGTCTTGTAAGGTTGAATTGGTTGAGTTATTAGTCTTTGAAATTAAAGTTATATTTCAAGTTTACCTCAGGAGGGTTTCGTACCCGAAATCATGCTGGTATGATAGTAGCTAGCACTCCAATTCCTCTTATTGATTAAAACAATTCTTGAAACATTTACTGGCCAGTTGTGGCCGCTCTTGTGTGGAAAGGCCAGAGACTAGCAAGAATCAATACCGTAAGACAAACCAAGAAGGCGCGGCACTCCAGCCCACCCAAACATAGCAAGTCTATTCACTTACAAGTGACACTTGATTGGCGTATAGGGTGTGGGCATGTAAGTGCCGAAGTACTATTATTATTAAATAGTGGAGCTGCTGGCCCAGTGCTAAGCAGTCAATGGGTTAAGAGTACCCAAGCTCCTGGTGTACGAAGAAGGATCCATACACCAATAAAGGATGCCAGCAGTAACCATATACCAGGATCAGGTCTTCACTTTACTAAGTCATTGGATTTAAAGATAGGTGATTACATGAATGGTATCCGCTTTGAAGTAGCCAACATTGCTGACAGAAGGGTTGATGGCTATCTTCCTATGTCATGGTTGAAAGATCATAATCCAGACATAGATTGGAAACTAGGATCACTGACCTGGCGCTTAGATTTTTGCAAGGCTAATTGCCTGACAGAGCAGAGGCAGTTAGTATACATGACCGATGAAGAACTGTTGGTCAAAGATCCCGAAAATGTATATTCTCTAGGGACAGTACAGTTCTCGGATGAGAATGCTGAAGATGTAATAGTCCAACTCTTACCGGAGTATAAGGATTTCAGAGATATCTTCAGTCAAGAGAGAATAGAAGCACTACCGGAACATACAAAGTATGATCATAGAATTGATTTAATTCCCAGAAGTACACCTCCCTTCGGGCCTATATATCCGATATCGGGGAAGGAGTGACAGGCTCTCAAGGAGTTCATAAACGAAATGTTAAGAACAGGAAAGATAGAAAGATCTACTTCCTCATCCGCCACCCCTATACTTTTCGTACCAAAACCAGATGGTACCTTGAGATTAGTGATAGATTACAGAGGACTAAATGAGATCACGGTGAAGAATAGGTATCCTCTTGCACTGATAAATGAATTGTGAGACACGCTCTTCAATGCTATGGTCTATAGCTTGATGGACCTGAAGAATAGGTATGGGAGAATCCGAATATCCGAAAGGGCTAAAGGAGATACTCACTCGCATAAGGAACTCACAGCCTTTCGGAACGAGTTGGGATTATATCAGTTTGAGGTTATGCCCTTGGGACTATGTAACGCACCTGCCACCTTCCAGAGTATGATAAATGAGATATTTAGAGATATGCTAGGAGAAGGAGTCATCGCCTATATTGACGATATCCTGATCTATTCTGATACTATTGAGGAACATGTCTCTTTAGTCAGGGGGGTGATGGAAAGACTAAGAAAGCACTGACTATGTGCAAACATAAAAAAGTCGTTCTTCCATCGGCGTGAGGTTGAGTTCCTGGGTTTTAGGATATCAGAAACACAGATATCCATGACTACCAAGAAAGTGGATTCTATCCTGGAATGGAAACCACTGACTAGCATCGTCGGAATCCAAAGTTTTATGGGCTTCGCCAACTTCTATAGAAGGTTCATAGAAGGGTTTAGAAAGATAGCTAAACCTCTGATGGATCTCACTAACAAGGATGTGAAATTTAATTGGACTGCCATTTGTGAAAAGGATTTTAATGAATTACTGAACGCCTTTACCTAGGGACCAATCCTAGTGTATTTCGATCCTGTCCACCAGACTAAGCCGGAAACGGATGCTTGCCACCTCGCGTTAGGTGCCATACTGTCTCAGTTCGGCAAAGACGAGAAGTGGCATCCAGTGACCTTTCATAGTAGGAAGTGCCACCCAGGCGAGATCAATTATGACGTTCCTGACAAAGAAATGACTGCCATAGTGGGTGCTTTCAAAGAATGGAAACAGCTGTTTAGGTCGGTAGAGGGAGAGATTTCGGTTTACACCGATTACAAGAATCTGGAGTACTGTAATGGTACTAAGATCCTTAACTGCAGACAACATCACTGGCCAGAATTCCTACAGCCATTCAACTTCAAGGTAGTTTCCCGCGAAGGAAGGCGGAATACGAAGGCTGATGCACTGTCAAGGTGTGGAGCCCACCACCCTGAAGGGGGGAGTAATTCTCTGTCAGAAACACCAAAGGTATTTTTTTGCACTGGGCAATGGATAGTGGGCCAAGAGCGAGACCTCTTATGGCCACACACGTTGGTAGTCTGTCAAGGCTACTGGTTGCAATCAGTATTTTTAGATGCATTACGTGTTGCTGTGAAACAGGATCCTGTCTATATGATAAACTTAAGAGCTGTGGCAACGGAAGAGAAAGGAGTAGACCGAAGCGTCACAACAGAACAAGATCTTCTTCTATATAAAAACAGCTGGTATATTCCTGACTCACAGGATCTGAAGGATAAGATCATGGAAGCTGAGAAGCACTCTCATATTGCGGGACACTTGGGGACATACAAGATAATAGGTAGGGTTAGGGCTAATTTCTTTTTGTCAAAGATGAATGAGAGAATGACAGACTATGTTCGTACATATGATGTCGGTCAACAAAACAAGTCTGTTAAACAGAAGAAGTTTGGCTTGTTGGAACTTGTCAGTGTACCATTGAGGCTGTGGGCAGACATCTGAATGGACTTCACAGTAGCACTACCAGAATCTGAAGGGTATACCAAAATTTGGGTAATCGTGGATAGATTTTCAAAGATGGCACACTTTATACCTTTGGCTAGAGAAATGCCAGTAAAGGATCTGGCCCTAATATTCCAGAAGGAAATTGGGCGGCACCATGGGTGCCCAGTATCTATTATCTCCGATCAAGATAGCAGATTCACATCTAAGTTTTGGATGAGCAGGATGCAACAAGTGCAACTGAAACTACAGTTTTCAACGGCTTTCGATCCCGAGACTGATGGGCGTACTGAGCGGGTGGACCAGACCTTGGAACAATAGATAAGAAATGATTGTTCATACCAGCAGGATGACTAGGTGTCGCTACTACCTTGAGCGGGGTGTTCACACAATACATCTACCTCCACGTCCACTAAGCTATCTCCGTTTGAAATGAAGTATGGCTTTAACCCGCGGACGAACAGGTGGGGTACAGTCTCGGAGCAGCAAGGTGTTCATCCCAGCAGCGATCTACTGGTAAGGCATTGGGATACTGTCTGGCAAGGAGTCTAAGATACACTTAAGTGAGCTCAAGAGAGACAGGGGAAATGGCATGAGGAGAAACGGTTGTGTAACGACCCTACGATATAGAGCTATGGTAACCTACGTCTACGCCCATACATAAGACCAAGAAGTCAGATGGTAGACGAGGCGGATATGCAGGCGCATATCCAGGAGATATCTGATGGTGCAGAAATCTCTAAGAACAGAAGGTACTTAAGGAATAGGTGTACCTAAGCAGTGGTAATAACGTGACAATGTCCGCTGTGGCCAATGGATAGGTCAGAAGGCCGGGTGAGTTTACCCTACCCAAGGAAGTCACATTCCACTACCATGGAGACTAGTTTGGTGTCACCATGGACATACTGACCCTACCTTTGGGACACTATTACCCTACCTTCCGTCGGAAATGTTCTCGGAGGAATTTCGGGAAATGTTAGGATTGTTTGTGACGCAATGACGATCGACTGGCACTTGATTGCACTTTGATCGGAAGACTACAGGAGGAGCTATAGTGCTCCGAACAAGCTGTAACTTGGTAGAATTATTCCTAACAGGTACCTGCGGCCCAAGGGTTCGCCCCGGGCATCACAGGTCAAAATGGGTGGAGTTGCCGTTATGCTAGTTTAATGGAATCCATGAAGACATGTCCATAACACTGTATGCGTCGTCGCCGTCCGTCCGACCGGGGGCTGTTCGCGGGATATACAAGGGGGCCAAGGTGAGAAGGTCAGGTACCTTCTCCAAAAAGAAGGGAGTAAAACGGACCGAAACTGACGGAATTAGCATGAGCTATCCGGAAGGGTCCCCAGAGTAGTCCCGGGTAGTGCCGGAGACATTTGGGAAGGTTTTACGCCAATCAAGCCTACACGTGCCCCTTTGCCGTAGGCTCTTTGTGGGTTGTTTGAAGACTCTAATAGCATGACACTTATCACAGTGAGTGGTGTGCTGGGGGTAAGGGACCATGGGTAGCGCCTATGGGTCCCGCCGCTGACACAGCTCTCCGAGGGAGCGTCCTAGACCCCCTAAGTTCGCAATCAAGAAAGATAGAACTTAGCCGCAGGACAGCTGATGTCTACGAGTGCTTGCATAGGTCATAGCATATGGGAAGAGAGTCATTTAGTTAGCTTTCCCAAGGGTCTCGACAGTTAGCCACTGACGGGACACTGATGTGCAGAGGTTTTTACTCCGGTAGGTGTATTGGTAAACACCTCGCAGGAACTGCTGTGCATATGGGAGATTTCTGCTAGAGTGCACTGACACCTATAACCCTTCGGGGATATGGTAATGGTGCCAGGGCAACCGTTATGGAGAAGGCCATACTCACGTTGGTCGGGGTAACCTGATGGGGGAGTTTGTAGTATAAGTCTGACTACTTAAAGATTATACGAGAACTCTCCTACCCCGATACAATCAAGATCCTCTCGAGAGACTTTAATTGAGATAAGCCTGAGCTTAACGATATTAAGTTTTACCGTTACTTTTATTCTTTACACTTTTTGCAAGAGCTGGTTCGAGAGATTTGAAGTTTGGTGCGGTCGCATCCTTGGGAGCCATCTACCTGAGGGAGCCCCCGTTACAGGTTGCCATCACCTGAATATCCTACAGTGGAAGGTGTTATGAATGGTAGAGCAAAGAAGGGTGGCCGCGTGATGCCAAACCGAAAGAACATCTGTACTAAGCGACCTATGGAGACGCTGGACCACCGAGTGTTTAGGCCCTTTGTGGTCAAGCTTAAGGTTGGCAACTGCACTTATGAACTCCAATTGCCTGCCTGTTGGTCAATCCACCGAGTATTCAATGTCGAACTCACAGAACCCTAACATGAGGACGCAAGTGGTAAAAGGACTAAGGAAGTCCCAGTCCCCGAGAGAGTAGACAATGAGCCAAGTTATATTATCAAGGTAGTCGTAGACAGTCGATGGTATGGAAATATGAGCGAAGTTTCCAAATCACCTCGTACTGTACTTAGTTTCATGGGAAGGCTATGGCGCAGAGGAGAACTCTTTGGAGCCATACGAGATGCTGGCAGATACTGGCTTAAAAGCCATGAAGGATTTTGACCATCGATATCCCCATAAACCCAGAGAGCATAGGGTTGAGGGAGAACCGAACCGGGAAATAAAGAACGACTTTAGTGGACCTGGTCAGTCCTTAGAGAAGATGGAAGAGATGTAACGACCCTATATCACAGACCTATGGCAATATAAATCTACACCCATACATAAGACCAAGAGGTTATGTAGTAGACTAGGTAGGCATGGAGGTGCATGTCCAAGGGATATCCGATGCTTCGGGTATCCCAAGGAACAGAAGGTACTTAAGGAATAGGTGTAGCTAAGTAGTAGAAGTAATGTGACTAGGTCTCCTGCGGCCTAAGGATAGGTCAGAAGGCCGGGTGAGTTTATGCTATCTAGGAGAGTCATGTTACCCTACCATGGAGACCAGTTTTGTATCACCATGGACATACTTACCCTATGTTTGGGACAGTATTACCCTACCTTCCGTCGGAAATGTTCTTAGAGAGATTCTGGGAATCGTTACGATTGTTTGTTACACAATGACGATCGACTGGCACTTGCTTGGATATTAATAGGAGGACTATGGGAGGAGCTAGAGTCCTCCGAACATGCTGTAACTTGACAGAATCATTCCTAAGAGGTACCTGCAGCCCCAGGGTTCGCCCCGGGCACCATGGGCCAAGATGGTTGAACTTGGAATCATACTAGTTCAGTGGAGTCTATAAAGACTGGTCCATAACAGTGTATACGCTGCTGCGGTCCGTCCGACCAGCCGCTGTTCACTGGATATATCAGGGGGCCATGGTAAGAAGGTCAGGTACCTACTCTAAAAAGAACGGGGTAAAGTGGACCAATACTGACAGGGTTAGCATGAGCTATCCGGAAGGGTCCCCTGAGTAGTCACGGGTAGCGGTGGAGACATCGGGGAAGGATTTACGCCAATCAAGCCTACACGTGCCCCTTGGCCATAGGCTCTTTGTGGGTTGTTTGAAGACTCTAATACCATGATACCTATCACACTAAGTGGTGTGTTGGGGGTAAGGGACCATGGGTAGCGCCCATGGGTCCTGCGGCCACTACAGCTCTCTGCGGGAGTATCGTAGACCTTCTAAGTTTGCAATCAAGATAGATAGAACTTAACCGGAAGAGAGCTGATATTTAAGAGTACTTGCAATAGGTCATAGCACATGGGAAGAGAGTTGTTTAATTAGTTTTTGCTAGGCGTCTTGACAGTTAGCCACTGACAAGACTCTGATGCGCAGAAGTTTGCTCTCTGGCAGCTGTATTGGTAAATACCTCACCGGAACTGATGTGCATAGAGGAGAATTCTACTCGAGTGTGCTGACACCTAAGGCACTTTGGGGATACGGTAATGGTGCCAGGCAACCCTTACCCAGAAAAGTATACTCATGTTGGTTGGGGTAACCTGATGGTAGAGCTTTTGGTATAAGTCTGACTACTGAAAGATTATATGAGAACTCTCCTACCCCGACACACTCAACATCCTCTCGCGAGACTTTAATTGAGATAAGCCAGAGCTTAACTATATTAAGTTTTACCCTTTACTTTCATTCTTTACACTGGGGAAGAGGTGTGGTCGAAGAGATTCGAAGAGTGGTGCACTTGCATCCTTAGGAACCATCTACCTGAGCGAGCCCCCATTATAGTGGGATGGATGCAGAGACCACATGAGGCATTCACAGCCTTCTTGAAGAATCAATATGCTATGACGATATAGATAGACGCGTTGGAGAAGGCTTGGAACCAGGGATATCAGATTGCTGAAGACAATAATGTCTTGATGATCGAGAGAGCTCCCACACTATCCCTAGTGGCAGATAAGCTTGATAACCTTTCCCAGCAACTGGTACAATATGCTACAGATGTAAGATGGTGATCTAAATATGTGGGTTGGATTCATGGATCGTGGAAAGTCTGAAGACGACAGAAGATAGTGAAATAGCTTCGTTGTTCATATTAGCCACCTAGAGATCACTTTCTACTTTGGTGGCACGGAGTCCCTCAGCAAGTCCAATTGTTGGAACACGACCAAGAGTGTCCACTTGGCTACCTCGCCAGACAGTATTAGCAAAAAAAGAAACTCTGCACCTGATCCCGGGGCAGTGCGTCAGGACACCGATGGTTATTTTTTGTGTCCCCTACCTCCCATACATCCTGATTCTGGTTGCAGCTCCCTACTCCATCCCCTACATCGGGGCTTCCAGCCTGACGCCCCCCTACGTCCCCTGGGTCTGGTTACCACTCCCCTCGCATGCTCCCCTCCCGTACCCTCTTGCCCCTCAATTCAACGTCTGGATCATGTCCCTATATTGCTACTGCAAAGCTGTCACTCTGATCACAGCGCTCCCAGCCTTGTGTCTGCCTCATCACCTGATACTCTGCCCCGCCCTCCATTCTATGCAATCCTGCCTGGCACCCCTCTGTGTCACTCTGATATCAGGACAATGTTCTAGAGTAGCCCAACCTGCATTCAAACCGCTACAATGAGCTCCTATTATCACCCCCGCCTGATGCTCTGCTCCTGGCTTCTTGCTCTGGATTTCCTTATGGCGTCCCGTGATATTCCTACAATCCATCTAGTTCCACCTGCCTACTCTCCCCACTTCGGGATAACGTCCGACTTGAAACAGAACCCTCGCTACACTCCTGATGACCCTCTGCAATGTTGTCTGCTCATGGCGATCAGTATGAGTCCCTCCCTACATTGCCACGATGTTCATCTGCAGCCGATAGAAATGGGAGCCCGCCTCACCTCCCCCATCGATGATATTGACGACCACTCATGGGCAACCATATCATGGTTCCTCACAGTGGGGTTGCGGATCCTCCAGCGGACTCTTGATTTCTAGCACCTTGTCTTAATTATATTCTATTCTTGCTACGTACAGCTTACTATCTAGAGACTCTCATCATTTTATACCCATATTACCTGTTTGTGGTAGGAGGATTCGCTTCTGGTATTAGAAGTCCTGAGTCTCGCATAATCAACCTGTCTGCATGACCTTCATCAATATATTTCCTTGAACGTACTTAAATCGATGCAACTGTTGATGGGCTATCGCCTGTCTGCCTCCAGAACCAGGTGGGCTTGCCTAAGTATCGTGCCTAGGTCCACTATGGTAAACCTTCTCGCATCAGGCCTAAGCTGAATGGTCACAAGATGGTGTAATTCTGACGGACACCTAGAGTTAACTGCACTCAGTATTTGAACACAAGAAAATCAATGTACTGTCTTCTGGCACCTACAATTTCATAGTTCAACGAGTGCCATGAGCTTGCCCAGAAGACGGCTGAGGAAGCGTACCATGTATTTGCTTCCCGCCTGCCCGAACCCAAACACAATCATTTCGACTAGCCTGGTTTCGAAAAAGCCTGGATCCCATAGATCTTGCCTGGTGGATGTTGTAAATATCGCTTTACTGAAAGGCGCGAACAGGGATCTCCAGTTGCGTCAGTAGTTCAACGGGAAGGAGTTGAAGTATAGCTGTATCACTGGGGAGGCAACACTCTAAGAGCTGCAACTGGCACCTATATCCGATCAATTTGCAACTCGTGCTTTCCATGGTGATACTCAGGATATTGCAAAATTCGACAAGACATGCAACATTACCATGGTGCCCCTTCAGAACTCGAAGATGGAACTCAGTCCCCGGTGCACGTCCCGTACCGGTTTTGTTCAAAAGGTCAACAATTTCTGGGGGAATATGAGCTCCTTGGCATCTTAGTAAATTTAGGTTCAAAAGCGTCATTTGGATAGGATGTTCTCGGCAATAGCTGCTGAGAATCTGCCTGAAGGTGTCGGTTGTATTCAATCGTCACCATCCGTCCTTAATCTGATCCTTATGCACCTGTTCTCCCAATTTAGTTGAATACAGAGAAATATTGTCAAACTGGTATATGTGATCATGGAAGTGAGATAGCAGATACATCTTGATAAAGTTGAAATCACATTTCGACTAAATTAATTCCATTCGTCACTTGTCCTCATACTAGGGATACTGGTCTCATATTTTCTTAACCTTTGACCTGGCCTGAGTTTCATTCAACTGGGCTTGCTGATACCGTATCCGTTTCCCCTCATTCTTAAGCTCAGCTTGTGTCTGTTTCAATGTTCCCAATTCTAAGAAGATATCCTTCATGGCGCGAAACTTGTAGAGATATTGTTCCATGTAACCTAGTGTCTCTACTGCATCACTTTCATATTGGGCCATCAAACTGAAATCAAGTAAGGATACGAGGTAAGCCAGCACACATTTGAAAGGTAGCTGTTGCGCACTATTTGGCAGTCTCAATGCCACAGCTAAAAGTGCTAAAAGAGATCTCCCCAAATTCCTCATCTCTTCCCCTTGCCACAGCGCAAACTCACAATAAGCTTTTTTGGGAACAAAGAACTCTGAGTACAGTAGCAAAGACTTCCCAGCATTATCAAATGCTTGCAGTTGTCCTTGTTTCTTGAGAAATCCTGGAATTCAATCTGTCATGTGCTCAAACAGTACCACGTAAATTGTATGACAGAGATTGGGCGGGTAGAAGTCTGGCGCAGACACTCCTCAGAGCCCATGGAAAATGCTCCTCCAGATATTGACACCCAGAGCATCGAGTATGTGGTGGGTCACATCTGAATCTGACATCCCGAACTGGTCGCAAAGTTGCTGCTCGAGTTCCTTGTATGTTACTTAATCTCAGGCCTGATATCCAAAGTTCGTGTTGGCACCTAGGGGGTGTGGACAAACCTCACATTTAGGACATGCGTTGGATTTTATTCCATGAAGGGCAAGGTTTTCCATATGGTCCGCAATCCACGCAGCCAATATCGGGCACAACCTCTGGACGTTTCCACGTGTACGGTCAATTGGGACGCCATTGCACGTAGGGTCTTGTAAGGGCTCAAATAACAGTTCTAGTACACCTTGAAGGGTGTCAGCATTGATTTGTCTCTGGGATCTGTTTGATGAAGCCGACTGGGGCAACTTAGCAGGGACTGGTAGAAGTACAAGAAGCAGGATAGCCATTGATCCAGGCCTGGTACGCCTAGTTGACGCCAGATTTCCTATCGAAACCTACACCTGCCAGGCCTTCTTGTCACGGGAGAAGTTGATGAAATAGGTCTGATCAGACATCCCGATGCTTGAAACAACCGTGGTACCATGTGGACAAGTTTCCTGTTATAGGTTAGCCTGATCTTTAGTCAACAAGTGAAAGAAATTGGTATAGTACTTGAACTTCCAACCACTAGTCTCTGCTATGCATTTCAGCATATACTTTGTATCCAGTGTGATCGTATTCACGTTGCGGTACGTAAATAAGATCTTCGCTATAGGTCATCTTACAAAGAAGGTATTAACCACAGTCTAAAAGGTTGTGGTTGAAGAAAGGTAGTATCCTCACGCCATGATCTACTTTCGCTTCGTCTCATCACATATACGGCCCGTATGGATCCAGTATACGGAGGTGGGTCTCGAGTATAGGCATTGAACAGCAGCTGACAGATCCCGAATTACCAAGGCCACTTGAAAAGAACTAATTGATACATGACTTGGAGACCTTGCTGTAAATAAATGAAGATGCAGGTTTGAAATCGTGCCTGCACACGACTGCAGCCCATCAGTCCTCCCCTAGACTGTGGTTTTCATGGTCAAATCCCTTCACTTCTTCAATGGATTCCCCAGCGCCAGGAAAAGTAGCCAGTTTGCTGGGCACTAACAATGCATCAAATACAGCGCCTGATTCCATAGAGGACTCCTCTGTAACCTCCTGATTCAAATAGTCAGATAAGTGATCCATAGGATCACGCTCCGACTCAGAGTCAGAATCCAGCTAATCCATCTGGTGGAAAGCGCCATGGTGGCATAATGGGTCAGATTCACTCGAGTGAAGAGGACTGTCTGAGGTGGTTGGCCATGTAGTCCACACGAGAAGAATAAGTAGATTGATATGGACACTGCACAGATGTTTCTGGTAAGGGCCTGCTGGGGCGTATTTGTGGCGACAATAAGCACATTTGATAGGCATTACATGAGCAAGTGCAGCCAAATTGTTCAAGTGCAACGCAAGTATTCAGATGTGAGCAGAATGCTTAAGTTTTGTTGGGTGGTTTGGGGAAGCTAGGTCATGGCATTCCCAAAATGGAGCTATAGTTGAAGGGGTTTAGCCCATGCCCTGCGTATCTCACTAGCACATGGGTTTGAGTTTGTTTTTATGCATCCAGTTCTGTTAGTACAAATAATTTATTTCCAATTTGGAAGAGTGGCTGGACATACTAAGTTTATAATCTCAAAAAGAGGCTGGCTCGGATGGCAGCATCGTTCGAAGTTCTCATTGCTGTATTGATCATGTTGAAAATTGTTCCTGATAAGTAGGATGCCAGGAACCCCGACGTATAAATGGAGGATCAGGAATGCAGGAGAGTGGTACCAGAAAGACTTTCCACAAGATACACTATCCAGAATGCCCATCACATCCATACCCCGAAAAGATCAGATAAAGACAAAATGACACAAAACAATAACATACAATACATCTACATGGTAAATGTGGCCAAGGGAAAGCATGCTCCAGCTGGACCTGCACAGGTCTACCAGCTTCCTGCTGTAGCTCTCGCTGGTGGCATTTCAGCTCAGGGCGCAGGGAATCGCAAAATCTCAGAACATAAGGCATCTCTTAACTTCACACCTGATCCGAATGGCAAGATGCAGTACAGTGCATGGCCAAAAACTGTCAAAGATCAGATGTCAGCCAGGCACTCTGCCAATATTCTTACTTTCCCAAATGCTGATTTTGGTAATATCTTTGACAGTATGAGGAGGCTGCACCCAGCCTGCCATTACCTTGTAACTACACAGATGAATATAGACATACCTAGGATTCAGGAGATCAATGAGGCTACTACTCAACTCGCTAGGGACCCAGGAAAGAAGTCCACAACTACTCCTCCGGGTAAAGGTGGGGGTCCAAAGCCTCCGGCCAGTCTGGTAATTGTTCCAGGGCAGCTCATTGTTCATGCAATCTTACTGCCTCGCTGGGCCCCTACCATTTGGGATTCTGCATTGCTTACGTCCAACACGGATCCCGCTCCCCAGGGGGGGGGGGTGAATGCACCTCAGGTTTCGGCGGCCAAAGGATACCCAGATAAAGACAATGACCCGAATCCGAGCCACGCTGGTGATGATAGCCAGACCACGGGCTGCAGTAGTGAAAATGGTGAGAAGGAAGGTTGGGTGGGCAATGATCACGACCCCCATGCCATAGACGCTGGTGCAGGAATGGGTCAGAATCACGGCCCTGCTGCCATGGATGGTCTGAATGAGGGTCCAGCCGCCAACGATGGTGAGGACCATAGAAAGGCTGCCGAGAGTGGTCAGAATCCCCACCTGGGAGAAGAGGATCTTGAGAATGCACACCAGGCTAGTGGTGTTGGACTGGTCCAACCAGCACGTCTTGCCAACGCAGTTTTATCTTACAATTTGCAAACAGGTTAACTCATTTCTCAAGATTTATATACATTGTTCATTGCACTTACTGACTGTGAAAACCTAGACTGGAGCGTGCTGCTTGGGCAGCCTCATGCAGTGCATATTGTTTGGGTCTAGTCTTTAGGCTGTGGGCATGGTATGCATGGAAACGAAAGGAGGGAAGTGCAAGCCGCTCCAAACTACCTGTCGCTTTCTGGCGTCCTTCCCACAGTTATCAAACCCAATTTGGTAAGTTAGATTCCAATAATATGCAAGGATTATGGGCGATGATTCTGAGATGGGTGCCTCAGGAACGGTGTTACTACATCCTTGGCGAAACTGGCATAGGATGCAGCGAGCAGAGTACGTTTTTGAAGGAACCGCTATCTGTAGCGGCCGTTGTCTTCATCAACAATGGAGAAAAGGTGCATGCCTGGCTGCTATCAAATGCTGTTCTGGAGGACCTTCTAGATCTATTCATATATTGTTATCGCGACACACGCGCCACAAGATCCCAAACACTACCATTGAGGGGGGAAACTTACCTACCTGCAAACATGGCATTCAACTGGGGCCGGGACCGGGAGGCACCTATTGGTCAAATGCACTTCAGGAACCCTTGAAGGGATGCCAGAGCAGAAGAACATTGCGGTAATGACCCAGTAAAGGTGCCCAATCAGGACATCTTAACAGAAGTCTGGCAGTTGGGATTTAGTCCAGACATCAAGACATTTAGATATGAGTGCAACTGTGAAACCATGCAAAATGCTAACCCAGATTCCGAATCAAACTTGGAACATCTCTCTCAATTCTTCAATAAACATCTGGCATTGCAACTCAAAAGATAAAGTCTCATGAATAGAGAGCCAGTATTGGGTTTTGTGCCTGCTCAACTAGGTGACAAACACAAATGGAAACCAGGTGATTTGGTTGACATCAAGAACCTGTAGTTGCCGAAGATGAAAAGGTTACGCTTGTAGTGATAGGATATAATAGTGGCAACTCCAGGCGCAACATGACCCATGGCGTCACCTGGATTAGGGTTTAAACTTATTGTGACGTCACAGCCCACATCTATGTGGGCTCGGACAGAGGATGTCTTTGCTCATGTTGTGGCTTGAAAGTTTAATTTACTCTCTTCACAATAATGATGGTCAATTTAGCTAGTCTACCATCATTTGATTTAGAGGAATTTGCAAGAATTTACATAAAGTGTACGTTAAGAGAAAAAACTGTCTGAGGTAGGTGGATGTCTTAGTGAGGCCAGCATATACACTCATGGGTACGCTTTGACTTATGGGAGTAGCGACGATGTGAAGAGACAGTGGGGTTATAAGAACGCCCTCTTCTACCACAGGCTTCTTCCCTGTTTCCTCTCACCTCCACAGCATGCTCCAGCTTCCTTATTCTCCCGTCGACACACAATGCTCTGCTGTCCTACCTAACCTCACCCATCTGGAATGTATCTCCTGCACATCAGGGTTGCTTTCTTTTGTTTTCAGCCCCTCATACCCAGTGTCAATTGTCCAGCTTTGTTTTCTTCTTTACTCTAGGCATACAAACCTCTCAGATGTCCCCTCCCCTGGCATTGCAAAATATGACCCAAAAGTGCGCAAACTGCCATTGGGTGTGGGAAGGATGTATCGCTTATCAAACTAGTTATATCCGACGAAGATTAATGTCTCTATATTTGTCAGACGTCTCACAAGTCAACCAGAATATATCAAGGTAGCCGCCAAGTAGAGAAAAGAACTCCCCCGAGCTGCTGCCATCACTGGTGCAAGTCATGCGGACCTAACAAAATGCCGGAATTCGAACCGGAGGCTGAAGATTCAAAGTAAGCAAAAGAACTCTGATCCACATACTGGGAGACTACGAGAAAGTTACATGTCTTAACTACGGGACACTGTCGGGACATTTTGTACGTAAAAGATTGGTGTGCCTTTGCCCACCCCCACCGGCTAACCAAGCTGTACCAGTCCTAGTAGGAGGATATTAAGGGCTATATCAGGACTTGCGGTTGGGACCTGATGAGCCAGAGTCAGGCCCGGCTGGACTCGGTAACTTCTTTTGCCCAGTCAGCTCCTCCCACGGCTAGCCCTATGAATGAAATTGAAGCCAGGTACCACCCTGATGGCGTTGTGGAATTGTAACGGACAGGGTCTGAGGGTCGGGCAGTCCAAGGCACACAGGATCGGGATAGGCAGGAATCTGGAGACGAGGTCTAGGTGCGGGGGTACAACCGAAGCAAGTTGTACGAGGTTCGGGGTTCAGGGGATTCAGGGTCAGGGTTCAGGGGTTCAAGAGGACGCCAGAAAGTAGAGAGTGTAATT